>NW_012194586.1:1099192-1125340 GCF_000504015.1 Erythranthe guttata
TCTTAATTTCACGTTTTCCTTGTTTTCTTCTTTTTGTTTTTTTTTTTCTTCATTATTTGTTATTTGGTCTTGCATGAGCAAACAAAAGCCAATTTAATTTATGGCTATATTTGTCATTTCATCTTAATAAAATGGAATCTTTTGGAATCTTTCTTTAATTTGGAATTAGTATTGCATATAGCCGCAACCTTAATTATATTAGTAATTGACTTATTTTATTTATGTTACGACCACTGCTTTTTAAAATGGTATTTGCCAACACACATTTGTGATTTGTGTGACTTTTTTTGTTTTAATGAAATTAACAATAATTCAACATTTACTAACAATTTAATATTTGTACTAACCGGACATCCAACATAAATGCTTGTCCTCACCTCGACAATGTCTTGCTTGCCCTTTATACTATGTGATCCAGAAGGAATTGGGGGCCAAAAGAGCAGGGCCCCATTCTGCGCAAATTGAGATAACACACCATGAGCCCTCTCAAGCAGGCCCAACGGAGAGAAGGGGCCCAAATCCCAAACTCTCTTCGCGCTCCTTAAACTACCAAGAAAACTAGTGCCCGAGGAGTCGTGGCCGCTCAATCGCTCGGGTGAAGGGGGCGCAGGGGTACCACTACGGAGTTTTAGCGGCAACAAACGTTGAGGGAGGCATTGCATTAATGAAAGCTGACAATTATTCTTTATGCCCGTATTGGTGCTTTAAATACACCATTTAATGTCCGAATGACTAAATACCGCCGCTAATATATAAAAAGCTCGCAGGCCAGGCTACTCCTGGAAATCCGGAAGAGGGCTGCCATAGCCATCCCAAGAGGAATGATGGTTAACGCTGTCCGGCAAAGGCGGGAAAGCAGTCGGCTCACCGACTCATCCGGATTTGATGCAAGGTTCAGGTTAGAACATTATAAATACCAGTTCACATCTACCAGGTAAGAAAAATAACGAGAAAACCCTTAATACATTTTAATGTACTCCATTTAAAAACTACTTCAAATCGTTGACTTGACCGTCGCAGTGCTAACTCCGGCATTAGCCCGGTTCTTTCTCGTGCAGGATAAATCGAGCACGATAGAGGCATAGTTGTGTTCTAGCTCATAACTGCACTAGGAAGACTCCAAAAGGTGGGTTTTTAGGCGGATCACTATGATAATTAAGATCCATTTGTATAAAAAAATGATCAATTTTTTTATTTTTATTTTTGTTAGTAAAACAAATACTATTCTTTTATTTTTGTTATTGGTAATCTTACCTTTATATTGTATGTGTTTTCTTATTATTGTATTTTAAAGAATTTTACTATTCAGTCTTGAGATAGAACTTATGATTCATCATAATATTATTTATTATAAAAATAATTATGAAAATAAGTTATTTTTTTATATTCTAAGTTATTATTTATTCTAAAAATAATTATGAAAATAAGTTCTTTTTTTATATTCTAAGTTCCTGTTTTTTTCTTTCGTCATTTGTAAAATAATTTAATTTTTGAAATATTATTTTTATATTAAAACATATATCTTGAGCTTTCTAAAGAAATCAAGTTTGACTTGACTCTGTGTGAACTTCTTATGACAATTTTCGTATAATAACACTTATGTCATTTGTACAAATTTCAAATAACTTTTTCGTATTTGTATTTTATTATTTTATTTTGGAGAAGTTATTTTTTTTAGTCTTGGAGAGGGTGTGTGCGATGCTACACCCAATTATAATAACTGAGTGTCTAATATGCTGCCATATCTCTTTCCAATTAAATTAATTTTTAAGAATTTTTCTTTTCTTCTAACACATTATTCCTTAAATATTCTCTTTTTCTTTTCTACGATCCCCACTTTTTCTCCATCTCCGACTGTCCTTTTTTTTTTTCCTTCCGATTCCGGGAACACATATTTTTCTCTCTCTCAAAAAGAATCGATATCTTCCTCTCTTCCGTTGAAGAGTGATGTCATACAATTTTGCATGAATATTGAACTTGTGATTAATCATAATATTTTTTTTATTGAGGAGGTGTTTTTTATATTTTAATTTCTTATTTTTCTATCATTATTGATATATTATTGTAAATATGCGAATGATATTCTTTCATATTTTATATATATGTATATATATATATATATATATATATATATATATATATATATATATAATCTTTTTTTAAGAAATTAAGTATAATTTGACTCTATGTACAACGTCTCATGATAATTGTCATATGATAATACTTTGTTCATTTGTTAATAATTAATGATTAATTAATAATTGGTAAATAACACTTAACCCCCTTGTGGTTTTGACATTTTGCACATGACCCTCTTATGGTATAAAATTAGGCACATAATTTCATACCATAAGTATTAGGCACATGACCCTCTTATGGGTCTAATTTCATACCACAAAGGGGTCGTGTGCAAAATGTTCAAACTACAAGGGGGTTATGTGTCTAATTTCATACCATAAGGAGGTCATGTGCAAAATGTTCAAACCACAAGCGGTTATGTGCTATTTACCCTTAATAATTCTACGATAGAACTTTTGATTAATAATAATATTTTTTTTTATTAAGGAAGTGTTTTTTATATTGTAATCTCCTTTTTTTCTATCATAATTTATATATTATTACATTGTAAACATCCTAAATATATTTTTTCATATTAAAATATATATATAGAGCTTTTTAAAGAAATTAAGTATAATAAATGATTTTTTCCACAACTATCAAGTGTGTTAATTGTAAAGACTGTAAATGTAAGAAGTCTTCTTATTAATTTGTTAATGAATATGACTAAATTGTTCTTATAAATTTACCCAAGCAAAGGATAGTTTTGTCCATACAAAAAAGTGAAGAAACATTCTATGCATTCATATTTTTATAAGTAGTATAGATAGATAAATATAGATAGATATAGATATAGATATAAATATAGATTAATCTTATTATTTTATCGGTTGGAGTCAAATTTTGTACTGATCCCAAGTTGGGACTAGACAAATTATTAATTGAATAGTTCATTTAAAAACCCTGATTATCAAAAAAATGTGTCTAAAATAGTGTAGTTTGTAAATTAGTTGTTTATGAAAAAACTTATTTTGAAGTAGCTTATTTTATAAATTAGTAGTTTATGAACTAGCTGATTTTTAGAAAAAACTGATTATGAAAAAATTGTTTTTGAAAGTGTTTATATTTTTATTAGGTTTTTTCTCAATATTTTGTGTTACTGATTCTTGTGCTGACTTGATTTACGGACGTATTGTACAATTTCAGAAAAAGGTTGCGGACAAAACAGCAAAACATCACAAACTCATACTCGTATGTCCAAACGAGAAAGTCGTTACACTTACTGAAGCGCCACAACAAAAAGATGATAGAAACTTTTCGAGTAGCAACCAATCATAAAGTACGAAGCTGAATCAGAACACCTATCAAAGCAAACTGAAATTGTGAAAACTTTTCAAGATTGGGGCACAACAAAAAAGATAAACTTGAGCGACAACTTCTTTAGAATCATGAAGTTATGAACTTGGCTAGAATGTTTTTTTTTTTTTTTTTTTTGTATTTTATGTTGACTTATCAGTACTTTTTGACCAAGTTGTATTTCAGTAAACTGTTTTTGACCAAGTTGTCTTTAGTCAATCTGTATCCATAAGATATTCTTGGTAATAGTTGTTACGACGTAGATTAACTTCCATAGTATGTGGTATCTTTTGATAATAGATGTTCATTTGATTATATATGCACTTGTTGTTGCTAAGAGTATGAAGTATTTGCTGTTAATGATAGACATAAGTAGCATGTTCATTAGAAAACCAACTATAACTTGAAAACATCTTTTATTTTGATAATAGTTGTTTTTGAATTACATTATTTTTAAAATAGTTTAATGTAACATAATTGATTTGTAAATAGTTCATTAGAAATAGCTGATTGTTAAAAAACTATGATTGAAATATATTATTTTGAAAATTAGTAGATCATGAAGTAACTGATTTATGGAATTAGTTGAATTTAATGTGAGTAACTGTTGGTATGGTTCGTATTTAAATAGTTTGTTTTATCCAACTATTTTGTAAATATTGTGCACTGAACACCATAACTTGGAAACAACTATACTAACACAGTTAACAACAAACTCATACTTGTATAAAAGTGAAATGCATATATTGGAACTGTTTATTCGATACATTAATAAGATTGTCGATCTAGAAAACAAAACCAACTATTTAAATATGATGAGAACAACTATTATTTGAAAAACTGCTATAACATGCACTATACAGCTTACGTTCATCGTCATCCTTTCCAACTTCACCTAAGTAATATGCCCTTGTGTTTGGCCTTAAAAAAGGTACCATCGAGCATGGCAATAGGACGACAAAACCTAAACCCCTCCATACATGGTACAAACAGTATACAATATCAGATCCACCCTTCATCACAACATCCATACGCACTAACAATAACTTAAGCATCAAAGAAAACTTGAATAGCAAGTCTTTATCATCCGCAAGAATACATTCTCCACAATTTGTCAGCATATATGTCATGGTTATATTAGATGCATTCAGACATTACCACTTCGAACAAGCAAAATCACATAATAACGACTGTAATAATAATATAATTACGAACATGTTACTGTAAAACACAATCGTTCGCACATATAAATGCATAAAACGGCTACAAAAACATTTCTACATGGCCAACCCGTAATAAAATCATTCGTGCATACATAAAAACACTTCTTGCAATTAGTACGCGATCCAAACACAATACAACCGTTCGCATATATGAATTCAATTACAAACAACTTCCTAAAATTTTTATCTGTTTTTTTACCCCCGCTGCTAAATGTTGACCGTAATTGTACTGTCATTAACAGTAATTATACTGCCACTGACAGTACATTAACGTAATTGTACTGTCCTTGACAGTACATTAATGTAATTGTATTGTCGTTGACAGTACAATTCTGTAATTTTAAGTCGTTGACAGTACAATTACAGTCAACGACAATATTATTATTTTATTGGCTTTTTCTTTTAATTTTTTTATTTTGATTGATTTGTTGACAAGTCAACGTAATTATATTACTGTCGTTGACAGTAAAATAAATGTAAACACAATAATATTACTGTCAACCACACCAATATTATTATTTTTTTGAGTTTTTTATTTTGTTTGAGTTGTTGACTGAGTAACGTAATAATATTATTGTCTACTATTGTAATATTATTGTAAACACAATAATATTACTGTAGCTGACGGTAATATTACTGTTGTGAATATTACTGTTGTGACAGTAATATTACTGTCAACCACATCAATATTAATTCTTTCGGTTTTATATTATGTTTGTCTTGGTTGAACGGCCAACATACTAATTACTCTATTTACACAATAATAATGACTTTTGTTGTGTTAATATTACTGTGCTAGAGATTAATATAGCAATATTACAGTGTTAAACTGTAGTATAGTTAATATTACTGTGTGTAACAGTAATATGTTTATTATTACTGTCAACCACAACAATATTGGTGTTTAAACAGAGGCAAAAAAATATGGGTAAATAGCACTTAACCCCCTTGCTGTTTGGACATTTTGCACTAACCCCCTTGTGGTATGAAATTAGGCACATAACCCCCTTGTGGTTTTGACATTTTGCAGATGACCCCCTTATGGTATGAAATTAGGCACATAACCCCCTTGTGGTTTTGAAATTTTGCACATGATCCCCTTATGGTATGACATTAGCGCATAACCCCCTTGAATAGAAAACTGGAAAAGACTAAACTACCCCTATCAAGTCAAAAATTCTTGTTTTAATTTAAAAATAATTATTCTATAAAATGAAAAGCTTAATGTATTTTTTTGTAAAATGCGAAATATAATATATTATTGTGTTTTTTTTTTATTTTACAACACAAAAGGTATATAATACTTGTTATTGTACGATTGACAATTTATTCGATTTTAAAAATCAATTTGAAAATCTTTAACATTATCATTAATTATGATTATTATATTACTATTTTCTATATAATGTATTATATTATAGTTGTTATCGAACTTTAAGTTTTTTAAGAAACAAAGTCTTTATTTTTTTTAATTCTTTTGGAAGAATCTAAAAAACACATTTCTCTAAAGTTGAAATGAAAATTAAATTAAAAAATATATATATGTGCTGTAAAATAGAAAAACACAATAATATATTATATTTCTCATTTTACAAAAAAATACATTAAACTTTTCATTTTATAAAATAATTATTTTTAAATTAAAACAAGAACTTTTGACTTAATAGGGGTAATTTAGTCTTTTCTTGTTTTCTATTCAAGGGGGTTATGTGCTAATTTCATACCATAAGGGGGTCATGTGCAAAATTTCAAAACCACAAGGGGGTTATGTGCCTAATTTCATACCATAAGGGGGTCATCTGCAAAATGCTAAAACCATAAGGGGGTTATGTGCCTAATTTCATACCACAAGAGGGTCATATGCAAAATGTCCAAACCACAAGGGGGTTAAGTGTTATTTACCCAAAAAATAAAGGAAAAAAAAAAAGCGAAAAAGTCAACGCCGGAGACCAGCGGTCAACGGCGGCGACAGGCGAAATTGTACTGAAAATTGTGTTTTGGGTCAAAATTAAAAAATCTGTGAAACTTGGGGTCAAATTGAGGTTAAATTAAAATAAAAGATGTAATTGGAGCATAATAAAATGTGAGGGGCTATTTTAGTCTTTTACAAACATCTGGACAATGTGTAGACTTTTTTGTAAAAGAAGTTTTTGTGTGATCTATTTATGAATATATATATATATATATATATATATATATATATATATATATATATATATATATATATATATATATATATATATATATATATATATATATATATATATATACACATACAGATATACCCGGTGATATATGCTAACACTTATATGTGTTAGCAATAACACTCTCGATCGCGCGCGCGCGATCTCATGTATATATATATATATATATATATATATATATATATATATATATATATATATATATATATATATATATATATATATATATATATATATATATATATATATATATATATATATATATATATATATATATATATATATATATATATATATATATATATATATATATATATATATATATATATATATATATATATATATATATATATATATATATATATATATATATATATATATATATATATATATATATATATATATATATATATATATACTACACCAAATGAGCAATTTCCTAACACCACTATTTTATGATTTCTAACGGATATACCCGTTAGTAATTGCTAACACTTATATCTGTTAGCAATACAACTTATGTGTTAGTATTTGTAATAAGTCATTTTTATTTTATTTATATTTTGTTCTAACGGACATAATGTTGGATTCTAACGGATAATGAGTTAGAAATATAGCTACTGTTAATAATTTATAAGTTATTTAATTATATTAAATCTTTTGTTCCTAATTTAGTTATTTTAATAATAAATAGAGAAGGAGTTCTCACGAGTTCAACCACCGTAGCCCTCAATTCTGCTCTTTTTGTCTTTCCCCCAAACCCGTCCCTCTCTCCCACGATTTAAGCCCCTCTAAATTTTTTTTTCTCCCCAAAACCCGTCCCTCTCTCGTCTGCCTCTTTTATTTCATTCAATTTCTCCATATCTTCAGAGGAAATTGAATTCATAAGAGAATCCAGAGGAATTGAAAGTAAATCAAAGGAAAAGGGAGCTAAGGTTTCAATTGATAAAGAGGAGAAATCGTTAATTGATGCCGATTTGGTGGAGTTTGGGGAGCAGGATACATCTTTAGGAAGCCGTCGACATAAGCTAATTTTCCGGTGGTGGTTTACGGCTGTTGTCTCAGGTGTTGGTGGTCGCCGAAATTAGAGGTAACTAGACTTTGAATTTCGAATTTATTTATTTTAGAAAGATGTAGAGCAGGCCAAATTCTATAGGGGTAACATTTTTTCCCCAAATTCAGACTACTGTACGAACTACGAAACCAATTTTAATCCGACAGTTGTATCGGCGGAATTTCAAAAATAATAAACCTTTTGCCGCCTTCGTTTTTTGGGCAGAATTTGAGGGTTTAAAGTTAGAATTTTAAAACAGTTTCTTCTTAAAAATAGTAGATAGCATGGAGAAGTTTGAGGATGTTCTGAATTTTACTCTTGTTGATAGAGTTTTACGGTCGTCTGTTCGAAGTGGGAAACGAGCGAGTTTGAATATGCCAATTCTGGCAGTTTCTGTAGTCAATCTTTCGGGGCTGTTTTATAGTGTAGTGTTCATATTTTGGGTCAGTGTGTAATGTGGAATTGTAGATGAAGTTGTGATATTACGAGGAAAATGCATCTACGCTTGAACTAGAAATATTGAATATGAGTTATAATTAAAACATTGGTATATTTTTAATATGAATTAGCCTATTTTCACTAAAAAAAAATTTCCCTAATTACTTGGTGGCGGCAGAGAGAAATCGGGAGCAGAGTTGGAAGAGAAGGAATTCGTGGCTACTACCGTATTTGTTCGGGAGTTTCAGCCAATCATCCATTAGTGCAGGTAATCATCAATTGTTTTCTCCTCGCCTTCACGTTTCCTATTTTTTTCCACATCCCATTGTATTCAATATTTTTTTTGTAATTTATAGATTTCATGATTTTCTTATATATTGAAATTTCCCTTGGGGTTATTTGATTTTTAAAATTGATAAGTTCTCTGAAATTACATGCTATAAATTTTTTTGGTGTTAAATGGTGTCTAATATTACATTCAGTTTTGTAGAAATTGGAGTTCTATGGTAAATCTATATAAGTTATTTTTTTATATAGCATGATTCTTTATGATGATAAATAGGTAATGGATGTATGCAAGAATAGTTCAAATTGTAGTATGTGAGTTTATATTAGAGATAAAAAGAATATTTAATGGTTTGTATCATTTATTTATTTTTAATTTTTATGCTATTTTTTAGGCTAATTAATAATGTTATTGTTTAGCTACAAGAAAATCCTTCAAGATCGATTCCTCAAGTTGAGAAATGGTTAGTAGCACATGAGCACGTTGATGGGATTGTCTTAGAGAGTGCTAAAAATAAATATGTAAGTAACTAGTTTTAAATTTTTAACATGTTATTAAGATTGAAATTGTTTATTATCTCACAAATCTTCTTATTTGACTATAACAGAAGCAAGTAAAAGCTGCTGCAAATAAAAGAAAAATCCAAAACTCGAGTGGAGATGAAGGTACGGAGCCTTATGATGACATTGATACAGTACGATAGCAGAGGTGTTTGGAAAAGAGAGAAAGGCAGGAGTACGTGCAGTAGGTTCATGTATCTCGAAGAAACAAGTAACTCAACTTGGGATAGCAAAGTCAAAGATTCAACAAAATGAAAAAGCTCTTAAAGATGCTAGAGATGAGAAGGATGAGATTATCTCCAGAATTGACGGTCTTGAAGGTTTACTTCAAAGATTGATAAAACAAGTTATACTTCTGCATCTTCAAGTGAGCTTGGATCCAATTCAACGATTCCTCCTATTTATTCGACTCAACATTTGAACATCCCTACTGTATTGCATGCCCCTCCCGCCAATGCCAACGCTCCAAATCCTCAAGTTTACTTGTGTGATAAGTTTGGAAGAAAAATAGCCAGGGGATATGTAGTGACAGATGATACCTCCATGGTGTGTCACTTCAAAATTGTTGGACCTGAGGAACAGAAAGTTTGTATTGAAGAAGTACTTGATCCTAATGCTCGTGTGTGGGACCCTCCTCAAGGGGGTTATGATACGTTGGCAGGCTTCGTCCAAAGGGGATTTGTAATTTGGTTTCAGAGCTGGTTAGTAAATATTTGAGTTTATAATTTAGTTTTACATGGATTATTTAGATGATTAACTTGGAATGGTGGATTATTTGTTCTAATAGTTGATGGTCCATCGAATTTTGTTTTGTTTTGTTTTGTTTTGTTTTATTTCGTTTTTCTGGATAACTTGAGTTGAACAGTTTATATATGATAAATGATTATTTTGATGGATGGTTACATTCTATGTTTTATTAGAGATTTGGATGTTGTTTTTATTTATGAATATTGTGATGTACATCATAGGAATTGTTGTTACTTTGAACGATGTAATACAGGTTCAGTGGAAACATGTGCGTCATATTCTGCCCAAGCTCGTTTTTTATAATGATGTCGAGGCTTTAATAATTTTAATTGACAAAAAAATAAATATTTTGAAAAGCTGATTTATTTATAACAAATCTAAGCGTTACTATACGAATCTAACCGTTAGCAATAGTAATTTTTTTTCTAACACTTAATTAATTTGCTAACGGAAATATGCGTTAGAACAAATAACAGAAGTGTTACAATAAATACCGTTACAATATAACTTCTAACGGATATAAGCGTTACATTTAATTATTTTTCTAACGGGTCTGATTATTTATTCTAACGGACAAATTCCGTTAGTAATTTGAACCTCTTAATTTCTAACATGCGTTTTCTAACGGAATTACGCCGTTAGTAATATTTATTGTAACAGTTATAGTTTGTTAGAAAATGCCTGTTTTGGTGTAGTGATATATATATATATTCATAAATAGATCACACAAAAAGATGTAATTGGAGCATAATAAAATGTGAGGGGCTATTTTAGTCTTTTACAAACATTTGGACAATGTGTAGACTTTTTTGTAAAAGAATTTTGTGTGTGATCTATTTATGAATATATATATATATATATATATATATATATATATATATATATATATATATATATATATATATATATATATATATATATATATATATATATATAGAGAGAGAGAGAGGGTAAATGGCAAATAGGCCCAAGACAATGGCACTTATTTGCAAATAAGGAAAATCCCTTTTTTAATAATTTTGTTTTTTCTTAAAAAAAATATTTTAATTAATATGACTGTCATGGCTGCTAAATTACTGTCTGCGGCAGTTATTTAACTGTCGGAGACAGTAATTTAACTGTAAAATGACTTTTTTTTTTTCATCAAAAATATTTTAATTAATATTATTATCTTTGCTACTAAATTACTGTCTCCAACAGTTATTTAACTGTCGGAGACAGTAAATTAACTGTTAATTAATTTTTTTAAAAAATATTTTAATTAATACTACTGTATTCGTTGCTAAATTACTGTTTCCAGCAGTTATTTAACTGTCGGAGACAGTAATTTAACTGTTAATTGACTTTTTTTATTCTTAAAAAAATATTTTTAATTAATATTACTGTGTACGGTGATAAATACTGTCTCTAGCAGTTATTTAACTGTCGGAGACAGTAATTTCATTGTTAATTGACTTTTTTTTTTTTTTTAAAAATTCTTAAAAAAAATTATTTTAATTAATAACACTGCCTAGGCAGCTAAATTACTGTCTCCAACAGTAATTTAACTGTCTTAGACAATAATATTAATAATATTACTGTTCGGGAAAATAATATTCATAATATTACTGTCCCAAACAGTAATATTACTACTGTCTGAGACAGTAACTTAGTAGTCAAGATAGTAATATTAATTAAAATATTTTTTTTCTAAGAAAAAAACAATTCAAAAAAAAAAAAAAAAAGTCAACGTCGTTGACCGGCCGGAAAAAAATTTTCAGGAAAAAAAAATGTTTTAAAAAAAAAAAAAAAAAAAAAAGTCAACGCCGGAGACCGGCGGTCTCCGGCGGTCAACGCCGGAATCTGGCCAGAAAAAAAATTGTTTTCTGAAAAAAAAAAATTGGGGGTTAATGTGATATATTTGTTTAAATCCGGGGTCAATGTGTAATATTAAGGAAGTTAGAGCATAATGGGTGGAATTGATAAGAATTATATTATGGAGGGTATTTTAGACTAAAGACATAGGGATGAGTTTAATTGAGAAACTGTTTTTTTTGTGGACCAAAATGCATTTAAGTCCCATGTGATGGGCCTTTTTGCCATTCGCCCATATATTTATATATACTTATATATATGAATGCTATTTTGAAAGCACTATCTCAATAATTCTCTTTAACAGATCTCGGGCCTCTTATTACTTTCTTTGCGTGCAAGTGCTCCTGATGGACATCAAGGTTCGTTTCTCAGTCAAGATAAGTATATTCATGATTTTACTTGAACAAAAATGGATGATGCAAAAATAACCTCCACTTCAACTTTCCACTATTGATTCTATGATGGCTCACATATCGCTATGTACAAGACAAGTTGTTGGGTCTCTATTGTATATATCCCTATCCTTATCCCTACCCCTACCAACCTTAAAAGCATGAATGTTTTTTTTTATTTTTTAACATTTTTGTATTTCTTATTATGCCCCTTAACACAAAGTTATACCATCCATTAGTTAAGGTCAATTATGTAATAACAAAAATGAAAATAATAAATTAACATAGCTTAATTATGTAGTTTAAATATCAAATGTCTTTTCATGCGCTATATTTATACTAAGGTGAGAGTTTATTTCCTTCTTATTGTAATTTTTTCAACATATTGAAATTTTTGATGCAATTTAATTTTTATAAAACTACATTTGAAGAGTTTTCCAATGAGATATTATAACCATATATATGTAAAAATTTATTTTAAAATAAATCCTTTCATTTTAAGTTAAGCATTAGATACCTAAAGTAGTTTCAAATTTTAAAGTAGTTCTCATATAAGTTTTTATCACGTAAATTCCACAAATATGAAACTATAATAATGTAAACTCAAACTAAATTTATTACGAAAGTCGAAGTTTGTTTTCTTAAATTCTTAAATAAAATGTATTTGATATATAACTCATAATAAAGTTTTTCAGTGACATATCATAACATGTAAGTGAGCGTTATCAAGTTAATTAAGGATTATTCAAAAATAATAAAATAAAATTTAAAATAAATATTGATAACCAATATATAACAAATATGTCTCGACATAATATAAAATAGTTGTGAATGACTAAGATTGGTTTTAAAATATCGAGGTTAAATTAATTTTTAAATTTTATTTACTTTCGTTCTTTATGCATTTTATTAGTATAAGTGATAGTATGATTTAACAATAGTTAATTATGTAAAAAAAAACATAAAAAGATAATACTCATATATAAGAAATACGTCTAGAAATCAGAAAAAAAAAGTTCTAAATGACTAAGATTGATTATAATTATTGAGGTTAAATAAGAACTTAAATTTTATTTATGATCGTTATTTATGAATTTCATAGTATAAGTGATAACATGATTTAACCATAGTCAATTATGTAAAAAAAAAAGTATATAATAAATAAATAAATAAATGATAATGTATATTATTTATATTTAGTAATATATAATTTTATTGTCAATGACCTGTTAGTATACGAGATAATATGTTAAAAACTGCAATTTTTTTTTTGTTATAGTAATTATTTTTTAGGCAAAATTTCAACATTGCTTTTTCTTTAAAGTATTACAAGAGTTTTCCAATGATCATAATATCATAAATATCATAAATATGTATATAAATAGATAATCACATAAAAATGACTCTCCATTTTTAAATTGGGCGCTTTTCGTTTAATGTATTTTTAATCTTAAGATGTAGTAATTAGTCTTATTATTTAGTTAAGTATATTCTTATAAGTATTATACTTTAACTCAAACATCAATATTAATAAAAGACTATTCAAAAATACTTTATGAAAATAAAGAAAAAATTAAGTAATAGACGTGGATGATCAAAACTATTTTAAATTTTGAGGTCAAAGAAAGAAAGTAAATATACGGAATGTATACATATAATTAGACAAAATGGAGGTCAATATAGTTTACTCAAATTTTGGTCAAGGGTAAAAGCATAATTTAGAGAAAGTAAATGATGAAATGAGTAACGTCTTAGCTACTATCCCAATTCAATGTAGATATGCATATTTTTCAAATTAGAGGCAATTTAGATGTAATCACCAAACATTAGGGCCATGCTTGTAGTAAATTTTCACTTTCTTTAAGGAAATTGTTTGTAAATTTGACCAGAGTGATCATAACATACGAGTAACACGAAAAAAGACTTAATTGTTTCAAACAATATTTATGCAAAGAAATTCAAGATAATGAAAATTGTCAACTGTCACAACGAAATAAAAGAAATTTTAATGCGAACATTTTCCATGCATAAATTAATATATAACAGTTTATTTTAGTTATTTTCTTCTGATTTTATATTCTTATTGATTTCATTTTTAGAATAATTTTATTTCATCATACATTTTGATATAGGCGGCGACTATATGCAATCGTAAAATTTACTTAGGGGAAGACCAAATTAAATTTTATACCAAATTAAGTGTAAAAAGACTATAATGACCTTATTAAAATACAAACAAAAAGAAAACTTAATTCTATCAATAACTCTTGCAAGACCAAATTTTAAAAAAAAAAAAAAAAGCACAATTGAAAAACGGGAGGGAAGAAAAAAGAGGACCACTTGCAGATTCGCCACCGCGCCATCATCGATGAAGTCGACCACCGCCTTGTAAAATTTCGACACACTGGTGTCAAATTTTTCACGAAATTTCGATAATAAGTTGTTGTCAATTATTCGCACTTTTTTCGACATTTGTGTGTGATATTTTGCTCAAAATTCGACATCAATGTGTCGATTTTCAGTAATTGAAACGAAATATTGGCGTCGATTTTTTCAGAAATTGAAAAATTCAACTCTATAATGTCATTTTTATAGCTAAATATCGACCTGTAAACGTCAAATTTTTGTGTACGGGAAATTATTTTCGAAGAACGAGAAAAATGACCACAAAGCTAAAAAAAGTACAATATATCTTATCACATTGTGTTCTTCGACCTTAGAATCATCCATATTGATGTCTTGTTTGCTCATAATGTCCTCATTTGCAAGCTTTAGTAAGATTTGAGGGTTTTGTTTGATGAGGGTTTTTGGAGAATATGAAAGAGTATTTTTGGAGAAAATGTGTAGAATGCGTGTGAAGAAGAAGAGGTTGGGTTTTGTTGGTGAAATGAGTTCCCTCTTGTTTTTCATATTTTTTTTGGTCTTGCAATAGCAATTAGGCCTAACTTGAATTAATAATATCAAAATTAGTATTGGGGTTATATTTGTAATTTTCAGTCTTTCTCTTAGTAAATTTATTTATATTTTGGTCTTGCATCAAGTAAGGTCTTGCCCATAGAAATTTTGAAATTGCAAATATTGGCTGCCTTTTATATATAAGTAGAACATGAAGTTTTGTACTTATTCAGTTTTTTTATTATTATTTTTTTTTTGTAAAATCCAGTATGTAACTTTTATTAATTAATCATAATTAGTTATATATTAAGTAAAATCATGTAATCACGTTCAACGCAAGTGGTGCTTGCTAGTCTTTTAAAAAACCGGATATCTCATTTATTGTGAATAATCTTGCTCAATTCATGTAATCACCTTCTAAAGACATTGGACAACAACAAAATGTCTTCTACAACACCAAAAACATAAATTGTATTTGCAATGGGCTTCATTTGAAACGTAAGCAACATCTCTCTCTTCATGCATTCACCAAAGTTGTCTGGGCTGAAACCACTTCAGCATATCTTATGTACTTAGGTGGAAACCTCATCTTCTGGTCATCTAAGATAATCAGTAGCCCGGCGGAATATCAATTGGTTGCTTCTACTACAGTAGAGCTCTCATGGATACTCTTTTTTCGTGAAGAACGTGTTGCGACCCCATCACAGCTCCCCCTACTATCTACTATGACAACATGGTGGCAACAAAGCAATGCTCCAATCTTGTGTTTCACTCGCAAATGAATCACATTGCCATAAACTACCATTTTGTACGAGACTAAGTTTCTTCTGGTAAGCTTTGATCAGTCTAGCATGTTCCTTCTCAAGACTAGTTTGGCTGACCTACATACCAAAGCATTATCCAGGCAATGTCATGAACAACTTCGAAAACAGATTTGTGTCTCAAATGGATCCACTATCTTGTGGAGGCATGTTAGAAATAATCGTTGAATATATCGAAAACATAACGTGCATCCTTGATTTATTTGATTTCTAGTAGGTATAGAACTTATCAATTTGCTATTATAGATTTTACGTAAAAAAAATTCAATTGCCTTTATGTAGTAACTACTATATATATATATATATATATATGATGATGCTAATATGTAGCTCACATAGGGTGGTGTAGAAAACGAACTGGGAGAGCAAAGCAGATCAGTAGCTTGACAACTTGATGATCATGAGGTACCTGCGATCATAGAACACATAAGCTAAGCCGGGGGTTGATCCGGCGGAAACCCCTCCGACGCTCAAGTCAGACGTGCTGATCATATAAATAGTCCAGAGAATACCATTAGTTTAGTATTGCTCAGTTAATAGGACGTACCTTAAGGAATGAATTCAAACCTTTATTTATAGTTTAGTTGAGATTGTCGGGCCCAAACCTTACTTGAAGGTGATTGGGCCTCGGTGATAGTGGTCTTCGATATTGGGCTCGTGGCCCAGTAGGTAAGTAATTTGTAGGCCCATTGGGTTGGCCCAATTATGCATATCATTAAGCCCCCCACTCTCGATTCGATGTGGGGGCCATGTTGAAATGGGTGACGGATCGTGTCGAGAGTAAAAATTGTAGTAGTCAATGGTGTGCGAAAACGCGTTGGAGCGTATGTCGGAGGGGCATGAATGCGCGTTGGCGCATAGCGCGACAAGGTTGTCGCGATGTAAGTTAATTGAGTCGTCGGTTTTGTCCCGCGACGATGTAGTAGCGAATTATCTCCTCGTGGGAGTTGTCTTGTCGCGGGGTAATAGTGTTGATCGAGTTATCTCCTCGTGGGAGTTGTCTCGCGATAATGTAGTAGCAAGGATCAAGTAATCTCCTCGTGGGAGTTGTCTCTGGGGTAATCGAGTTGATCGAGTTACGTCCTCGTGGAAGTTGTCTCACGATAATGTCGTAGCACGGAGCTAGTATTCTCCTCGTGGGAGTTGTTATTTTTCGACATTGTCAATGTTTTGACGCGTTGCTTATATGTGTTTACATATAGCCTTGTGCGTGATGTACTTGAGGAGGGGATCAGACTCTCAAGATTTTTTTTTATGGGGGTCGTGCTCCTTGTTAGACCTCGTGGGTCTTAAGTATGTTTGGACCGTGGCCACGTTTTAATAAAGTACCCATCGAAAACAAGTAGATAAATCTGAGTAATCAAGCTGGCCAGGCTATATAGATTCCCATAATATTTCTAAGTGTTTCTAGGGTTGTAATCGTGCTAACTTGAGCTTGTGATTATATAGTGAAGTTCGGGCGAGTTGTTTCCTCATGGGAGTTGTCTCGCAGCAAAGTTGTAGAATCATTGGATGACGCGCGACTGACGAGTGTGTGGATTGATGTTGCTCTGAGCGATTTCTCTCCTCGTGGGAGTTGTCTCGTTGCGGGTGGTAGTACTGAGCGAGTTTGCTCCTCGTGGGAGTTGTCTCGGAAGCCCCCCACTCTCGAGACGATGTGGGAGCCAAGTAGAAAGGAGTACCGGATCGTATTGAGAGTAGATCTGTGCTGTAGTCTTGCGTTAATCGTTGGCATGGCATGGAGAAAATATTTTTTTTATTTATCCGTTTGATAGCGAGCGCGATTTGGTAGGCGCGTTGAAGAGTTCGCGCGATTTGGTGGAGCGCGTTGAAATTCTCGCGCGATTTGGTGAAGCGAGGTGAAATCTACGCGCAATTTGGTGGAGAGTAGCAAAAGTTGTGCCCAATTAGGTGGGAGCGCGCGCTCCAAGGTGGCCTTGGGAGGCGCGCGCGCGTGCATGGGAAGGCGCGCGCGCGTGTGAGATTTTTCTTTTTTTTTTTTTTTTTTTTTTTTTGAATGGAGCCGCGCGCGCGCGGCTTGGCTCGGCTCGCGCGCGCGGCTCGGCTGCAGCTCTCCTTTTTCTTCTTATTTTTTCTTTCTTCTTCTGTTTTTCATCTTCTTCCTTCTTCTTTTGTTTCTTCTTCTTTTACTCTCTTTTTTCTTCTTCTCTTTTTTCGTCTTCTTCTTTTTTCTTCTATTTTTTGGTGGTTGATATTCACCCCCTTGGAGATGTTCTATTTTTTGAGTAGGAAGATTATCCTCGTCTCTTGCGATGTGATGTGAACCCACTTGGGGTTGAGAGGTAAGGGTGATGCCCAACCTTAGGATGGGGATAACTGCCCACTGTAGGATGAGGCGCTCGAGACCTATGGTCTGAGGTGGATGTGCACGGTTGTGCCGCTGGTTCGCGCGTGCGCGTCAGACCATTTTTTCTGTTTTTTGAAGTAGGGACGTGAAACACTTGATGGGATGTGAAACCCCTTGGGGTTGAAAGGTAAGTGGATGTACCACCCTTGAGATGAGATACCCAACTTTAGGATGGGATAGCCCCCCATTTAGGATGAAGGGATCACGAACCATTGGGGTGAGATGCCCAACCTTGGCGATATATGGTGCCCCCGATTCAGTGGCAGCACGAGTTGAATCTTCCGTGATCATACACTGAAGGTCTTCTTCGGTTATCTGAACCGTTCGAGAAGTAAGTAGAAATTGATCATGTTGAGGACCCAATGGGGCCTCACGAGGAGGAGCGTTGGCTCCTGCTATGACGATGTATGGTGCCACTGCTTCAGTGGTAGCACAAGTTGAGGCTTCCGCGATTATACGCTGAAATTGATGTAGAGAGGTGAGGGGATACCCAGCCTGTGGGATGGGATGTCCAACCCTTGGGGTGTGTTAGCCCCCCAGCTCAGGAGGAGTTACGTGATGCGGGGATGGTACGCATGGCGTGGGAGCACAAGGCGATGATGCGCGAGGGATAGGCGCGCGGCGCTAGCGCATGTCGGCGAAGGCGCTCGCCGAGGGCGCGCGGCGCTAGAACGCGTCGGCGAGGGCGTGCGGCGCTAGCGCGCGTCGGCGAGGGCGCACGGCGCTAGCGCCTGCTAAAGGCGCAAGGCTAGGGGGCGCGCGGCGCGGTGTTGGGGCGCAAGGCCGGCGGGCGCGCGCGGCGGCAAGGGCGTGCGCGGCATTGCAGCGCAAGGCCTGGGCGTCGGAGGTCGCGTTTGCGCGTGGTAGCCTCGAACGAGTTGTCTCGTCGCGAGGTGGTAGGGCCGAGCATTTTGAGACATGTTTCACCACAATTTAGTTGAAGCGCGAGAGTTGTCACACGGGTAAGTAGTAACTGGGGAGTTGTATCGCCCAGATGTTATATCGACTCGAGAGTTGTCTCGAGGCTAAATATTATTGTCGGGGAAGTTGTCCCGCTGCGACGTGGTAACGACTCAAGAGCTGTCTCGAGGTTAAGTGTAGGCGTCGGGGGAGTTGTCCCGCTGCGACGTAGTAGTGACTCGAGAGTTCTCTCATGGCTATAAGACATCTCATGTACTTGAAGTAGGACATCCGATGTAGTTGAAGTAGGACATCTGATGTACTTGAAGTATGATATCAGATGTAGTTGAAGTAGGACATCTGACGTACTTGAAGTATGACATCAGATGTAGTTGAAGTAGGACATCTGATGTACCTGAGGTAGGACATCAGATGTAGCTGAAGTATGACATCTGATGTACCTGAGGTATGACATCAGATGTAGTTGAAGTAGGACATCTAATGTACTCGAAGTATGACATCAGATGTAGTTGACATCTGATGTACCTGAGGTATGACAGCAGATGTAGCTGAAGTAGGACATCTGATGTACCTTAGGTATGACATCAGATGTAGTTGAAGAAGGACATCTGATGTACTCGAAGTATGACATCAGATGTAGTTGACATCTGATGTACCTGAGGTATGACATCTGATGTACTTGAAGTATGATATCAGATGTAGTTGAAGTAGGACATCTGACGTACTTGAAGTATGACATCAGATGTAGTTGAAGTAGGACATCTGATGTACCTGAGGTAGGACATCAGATGTAGTGGAAGTAGGACATCTGATGTACTCGAAGTATGACATCAGATGTAGTTGACATCTGATGTACCTGAGGTATGACATCAGATGTAGCTGAAGTATGACATCTGATGTACCTGAGGTATGACATCAGATGTAGTTGAAGTAGGACATCTGATGTACTCGAAGTATGACATCAGATGTAGTTGACATCTGATGTACCTGAGGTATGACAGCAGATGTAGCTGAAGTAGGACATCTGATGTACCTTAGGTATGACATCAGATGTAGCTGAAGTATGACATCTGATGTACCTGAGGTATGACATCAGATGTAGTTGAAGTAGGACATCTGATGTACTCGAAGTATGACATCAGATGTAGTTGACATCTGATGTACCTGAGGTATGACAACAGATGTAGCTGAAGTAGGACATCTGATGTACCTTAGGTATGACATCAGATGTAGTTGAAGTAGGACATCTGATGTACTCGAAGTATGACATCAGATGTAGTTGACATCTGATGTACCTGAGGTATGACATCAGATGTAGCTGAAGTAGGACATCTGAATGGCCTAGTCGATCATATGTCGAATATCCTCTTTGGTTATCTGAACCATGTGAGGTGGAGCTGGTTGATGAGGGTCTTGCTGAAGGTTTCGAAGTGGATCTCGAGCGCGACCTCAAGTGTCATCTCGAAGATAGCCTCGAGGATCATCACGAGGGGGTCTAGAAGGGGATCTCGGTCACGACGTCAGGTGACGTCCTGAGATATGTCTCGAGGATCATCACAGGATGGTCTAGAAGGAGATTCCGTTGTGGCGATGCGTTGTGCTACTGCTTCAGTAGCAACGCGGGAAGATGCTTCTGTAATCATAAGTTGAAGGGCCTCCTCGGTTATCTGAACCGTTAGAGGAGCAAGTAGAAGTTGATCTTGTTGAAGGTTCGGCGATCATATGTTGAAGGTCCTCTTCGGTTATCTGAACCGTTCGAGGGCGGAAGTAGACCCCCAGAGAGTCGATGACCCATGGCGAATGAAATGTTTTGGGGGCAGTTGTAAGCCCCCAGGGAGTTGATAAACCTTGGCGAACGAAATATTTTGGGGGCGATGTAAACCCCCAGGGAGTCGATAACCCTTGGCGAGCAAAATATTTTGGGGGCGATGTAAACCCCCAGGGAGTCGATAACCCTTGGCGAGCGAGATATTTTGGGGGCAGAGGTAAGCCCTCAGGGAGTCGATGGCGGTGGTGCCATAGGTGGCTCCACATGTGGAGCAGGTGCTGGTATCGCGTTGGGAGCATTTGCTCCCATCGTGGCGATATATTGGATCACGGCCTCTGTGGCAGCGCGAGTTGAAGCTTCTGCTATCATGCGTTGAAGCGCATCCTCGGTTATTTGAACCATTCGAGGAGCAGGGAGTGATGGATCGGCGAGTGGTGGGTCCCGAGGGGGGATCACCTGAACCTCGCGAGGCGGATCCATGGGATGAGGAGGAGGTGGCAAGCCAGAGCCTCCACGAGGTGGGAGGTCGTTAGCTGTGTCATTTTCTCTCCGAGCAGACGCCTCAGGAGGATCTTGTTGGCTACGTGATCTGGTTTGCATCGTTCCCACAGACGGCGCCAAAATGATGATGCTAATATGTAGCTCACATAGGGTGGTGTAGAAAACGAACTGGGAGAGCAAAGCAGATCAGTAGCTTGACAACTTGATGATCCTGAGGTACCTGCGATCATAGAACACATAAGCTAAGTCGGGGGTTGATCCGGCGGAAACCCCTCCGACGCTCAAGTCAGACGTGCTGATCATATAAATAGTCCAGAGAATACCATTAGTTTAGTATTGCTCAGTTAATAGGACGTACCTTAAGGAATGAATTCAAACCTTTATTTATAGTTTAGTTGAGATTGTCGGGCCCAAACCTTAGTTGAAGGTGATTGGGCCTCGGTGATAGTGGTCTTCAATATTGGGCTCGTGGCCCAGTAGGTAAGTAATTTGTAGGCCCATTATATATATATATATATATATATATATATATATATATATATATATATATATATATATATTCGGCTAATTGCCCCAGTTAATAAAACGAAGATTTTCCTCATATTCTCTTGAATATTTAGAGAAAGTGTGTGTTTGACTGTTTGTACTAATACACGTTATGAGGTTGTCAAAGTGGTGAAATTGGAAGTTTGTTTGATTTCAATCTTTACATTAAATATTTGCAGCAAATTAATTTACACATTTATTCACATAATATGGACATAAAACACTACTGCTTGGGATACTTTTATATGACCATCTTAAGTTTTTACACATTTTAGGCAGTAGGATAGGAAGCTTGCATGGCAATGCCACAGAGACCTTCAACAGTATCGATATCCCTTTGCATTCTAATATATCCATTTTCACCCCAACTAGTTCCCCACGAGTTCTTAACCAACCAATACTTCGTTTCATCACTAGTTACTCCATAACCAACCACAGTCACACCATGGTCAAGTTCAGTTCCACATTGTCCAGTAAATACTCCACTAGAGTAGAACTGAAAATCAGATCCACTAGCATCAATTGCAACAGATATTGGTTGGTTAACCACAGCCTTGAGCAGTGCTGACTCACTATTTGAAGGAACATCCTCGTACCCTGTAATCTTGGCCACATGAGAAGATTCCTTCTTAGAGTTGCATGTTCCATCTACTCCTTCGTACGGGTAATTGGATTCAGTTGTGAGTCCATTATTACTTATAATGAACTCGAATGCATAGTCCATTAGACCACCGTTGCAACCCTGATCTTCGCTTGTGTCACAATCCACAAGTTCTTGTTCGGATAATGAAACCAGATTCCCCGTTGTGAGTTGGTTTATTCCTTCTGTGGCTGCAACAGCTGAAAATGCCCAGCAACATCCTGTATTTTTTTTTATTGATGATAAATTAGTCTCTTTAATGCTACAATTTCTCCAAAAAAAAAATAAAAAAAGAAAAAGTAAATATTAGATGTAGATATGTCTTATTTTGACTTAATTACCACATTGCCCCTGGTCCTTAACAGGAGTTACAGCTCCCTTCTTTGTCCAGTCCATGCTTGGTGGAACTGCACTGACATTAGCGTACATATACGATGAAACTTTAGATGATGATTTCGATTGAGATCTCATTTTGTATCCATTTCGAGATGCTTGAAATTCTTCATTTGTTAAATCAGCAAATTTGTTGATGGCAAGTTTGTAAGCCCGAGTTTCAGTTTCATTTACGGACTGAATGTACTCCACATTGTCCTTGAAAATATTGAATCTCTTGGCTTTCTCTGCATCATTTTTGTAAGTACGGCCATATTGAACCATCCATTGCTCATGTCTTTCAACTATTGATGCGTCGGGCAGTGTGCGGGCAGTGGCTTGAGAAACCCACATTTGCAATACTAATACTGCAGCTAAAATAAACCTCCAATTCGGTGTGATCGAGGCGATTTTCCTTTTTCTAGCTGGATATGGTAATTAAAATGTATTGAAATATTTATGAGAGAAAGTATTATTGATGTGAATTCTTGTATAAGACATGAGGTATTTATAGTTACACAACTCATGATTCAGTTAATTCTTCTCCCTGGAAAACACGGCAAGTTAAAGATGACAACAAAATCAAAAAGTTACGTAGAGGCTACTCCATTTTGAATGAATTTCCAATTTTATCATTATTGTTTTGTAGTTTAGTCAAGTGTTTCAGGATCATACAAGTTAAATTAAAAGTATTGCATATGATACCCTTGTTTGTCCTATCCATTCATAATATTTTTTATTCAATTGTTTGGGATCTTTCTTTCCGGTTAGAATGTGAAAGCTTACAAAACTTTATTAGTGCTGCATTTATCTCTAAAATATTGTTAATGGGGTTATTTGAAATTGAACCCCTCAATACTTCTTTTAATAGGGAGAGGTACAAACTATTTTGCACCGTTAGAGAAAAACTTAATCTGAATTTCAGCCACCCATTTTTCCATTTAAACCCCTGCCACCTTATCAACGCTATCACCTGCTACGTGGCTACCTCATGATCCGTTTTTTTTTTATTATTATAATTATTATTATTTTTTAATCTTTTTTAACCTTTTTTCTATCACGTGTATTAATTAACTATAGAACCTAGTCGACTAAGGAAATTTCTTTAATTTTTTTTTTAATTTTTTTATTTGTTTATTTTTCTCTGTCAGGTATATTAATCGACTGTGATATTAATCAACTGTAGAGTGTCACCGATTAAGTAACTCACTCCTAAAAGTAAAAAAATAAACACAACTATAAAAAACGAAAATCAACATTTGTTTACAAAACAAATAATATACATAAATTGTAATTGATTATACAAATCGGAATCAATACACAAAAATCAAAAAAATGAATCAAAAAAGGAAATCGAGTAACCTTAATCGACTACCAAAAAGTCGATTAACACTTTAATCGACTACCATAGCACATTCGATTAACTTAATCGACTACCAAAATACGTAGTCAATTAAGGGTCCAACATGGACAAATTCTCTACCCACACCGTCCTCCACCCGATCCACCAAAAAATCATAGATCTACCACTCCGTCGTCACCACACTGCCGCCACACCACACCATCACCATACTAAACTTTTACCTCTGTTTCTCCTTCTTACCTAAAAATAAAATATTCCCAATGCTTCCACATTACTCAAACAATCTTTAACAAGAATAAAATTATTGTCGGAATTTGCTAATAATATATTAGAGTGGTGAACTTTCTTGTGTAATAGTTTATGAATGTAGTGATTGAAATACACGTGCGAGGGATTATAGAGGATTCATCATACAAACTCTACCTTTAGTGGTTCCATGTCGGTTGAAAAATATAAATTCCCATGACAACGGATCTCAATTTTTCACCGCAAGAGGTAAACTCGGCTGTATATTTGAGGGGGTAGGCTCGTAATTCGATTTCTCTACTGCTAGAATTCAATATTTGTATATAATCTTCGTTTCAGCTTCAGCCGAACTCTTGACTGAGCCGAATATTAACTAAGGTGGTTTTCTCTAATTATTTGTCGAAAGAGAATTTTCCTTAACAACATTACCTAGATGGAGGATTTCTTGCAAATTTCCGGTTAATATAACCTATATCATATTTGCTAAAATTTGGGAAAAGAAAATTCATAATTACTCGTTGATAGAAATACTAAACTCAAGACTACCTAGACAGAGCACAAGATCAAATCTTAATTCAACAACACTAAATAGAATAAATATCATCCCCATTCCCCTTGTCATTTGTCAAATACCCAAGTTTTTATCATGGTTTTCTTTTACTCTGTATTTTTTTTTTATCACAGGTTTTGTTGTTTTTACTACTTAAGTAACGAATGATGGAGAGGAGTGTGGTGTGAATGGAGATTCATGCTATAGATAACTAACTATACATAACTATACATAATTATACTCACATATAGTAACATATAAGTATACGTAAGCTATGTGTTTTTTGGAAATTGTAATGTATAGTAATACTGATGATTGTTCTTGTTTGAAGAACATATGCATGTGTCTTTTTCCAATTTTTGTTGGCTAATTGATTTATAATATCATGATTCAAATTGTCAACTTTGTTGTTGGTGTGGATGAAATTTGTTTGGTATATATTTCGGGTAAAAAGAAGGTAAATCACTACATATAACTATACGTGACGATAGAATATGTAGTATATTATAGCCATTTGTAGCCAATTTATGTGCACGAAACTTATTGAAAATTTATTTTTTTTTAAATTAAAAAAAATAATATAAAAAATTAAAAAAAAATTAATAAAAATAGAATAATAAGAAAATACAAAAAGGGTATATATAAAAATAATAATAAAATAATAAAAATCTATAAATTTTTATTAAAAAAATCTATAAAAATGATAAATGCAGTTGGCGAAATTATTGAATGGGGTTGGGCGAAAATTGCACATAAAGGATAATAGAACTTTTGCCTCTCAAAAAAATAATTTAGGGGTGTACATTTGATATACACCTCTAATATGAAAAATAAATAGGGATAGGTCCACCCCTAAAATGTTCCTTTGAGATTCGCCCTAGAGATGCAAAAGTACTATTGTGCCCTCACGTGCAATTTCCGCCTAACTACATTCATTGATTTCACCAACTGCATTCAGTATTATGGCCAATTGCATTTAGCATTT
>NW_012194586.1:1125440-1164880 GCF_000504015.1 Erythranthe guttata
CTTCTCTACCAACACTGTCTCCCCTTCCATGTCTACCGTTTAATCCTCTATCCCAGCCCCCGTTCGCCCCTCTATGACGTGGATGAAGAAGAAGAAATTAAAAGAATGGCTTCTAGTGAGTTTCTCATGGCTTTTTGACCCTGCAAAGCTTTTCGATTATACCTTGATTTTAACAGTTGTTGCTCAAAAGAAAGCCAAGAAACCATAGGGCGGTGCCGCCACGCTTCTGCCACCGGTGGCGGGTCTTCGAAGAAATTGAATAACAACTATTCAATTTCACGCCATTTGGTTTGTCTTCGATTTTAATTTTTAATCGCTTGTTCGTCTTCTCCGATGTTTATTCGCAATTATCTTTTATTTCCTTTCTTTTTTTTGTGTAAATTTCTTGAATTAAATTGGTCATTGTCCAGTTTTCATTTTTCATGTCCCGAATGTTACTATTCTTACCAAACAACAGTAACATATGTTGAATAAGTCAATTCATTGAATTAGTTATATCCATTCTTACGGTGAAATATCTTGTATGATTAAATTGATTGACTACAAGATCTTGTCTTGTTTGTTGTTTTGTTAGTCCAATTAATTTTCTTTTTCTGTTTTTTTTATAATCTGTTTTTTGATAATTTGATAATCTGTTTTTTTCTTTTTCTTTTTCTTTTGTTTTTTTTAATTTGACTTTCATTTTTGAAGATACTAGAACTTGGTGAGTGTATGAAGATGAAAGCAGAGCAATGAATTTGAAGATTCTGATATGTCAACTGAAGAGTTACTTGATCAGGAGGAGGAGGACGTGTTTTGGTTGGTTTTAGTCATCATCAATCTTAAGACTTTTGGTTGGTTGTTTTCAAACGAAATCAGAAGCTTTTGATGCTTTTATGATCCTTTAATAGTTTTCGATAAATTTTATAGTGAATTTCGACGAGTGTCTTGTGGATCTCATAGTGGTTTTCGATAATTTATAGTGGATTTTGTTTGAATTTTCACGTTAATTTCATAGTGCTTTAACGAAAATTCATAGTAGTTTTCGATGTTTATATAGTTGTGTATACATAGTGGTTTCATGTTTATATAGTTGTTTATACATAGTGGTTTTTATGTTTATATAGTTGTTTATACTGAGTGGTTTTTATGTTTATATAGTTGTTTATATTGAGTGGTTTTCATGTTCATATAGTTGTGTATATATAGTGATTTTCATGTTAGTAGAGCTTATTTATACAGAGTGATTTTCATAATGTCAGGCTCTGGTTTCGATAACTTTATAGTGGTTTTAAAATACAAAAACAATGAAATACATTTCTTTTGCTAAATCTACTTTAGTGAACTATAATCTCATGTAGTCAACTATAGTTACATGTAGTTATGTTCCTTCTTGTTTAATACATGTGACTATATATGACTGACTACATGTGAATATATATATATATATATATATATATATATATATATATATATATATATATATATATATAAAATTCATCTACACCAACAAAAAAAAAGCAGTAAACCATTATGAACCGTACTACAGCAAAAAAAAATAGTAAACCATGTTTGTAAAATTCATATACGAACGAATGATTAATTTTCATCATATAAATGCAGTAAATATATACAAATCAACATATATACAAACTAAAAAAACCAAAACCTCCCACCACCGTTCTTCTCCGTCGCCCAACTCAAGGAAAATAATCCATTAAGCAATTTATTATAGGAAAAAAAAAAACCTAAACAATTGGGTAAATTATCAATTCTAATAAACCAAAAATATATTTTTTTTAATCATCAATTGGGTTAATCATCAATTCTTATATAAGTTTTTGGATATGAGATTTCCCTTCGATTAACAGGCACAAACACACACACAAAACATATAATGGAACTGAATACAGTCAAATGTTGAATTCGTTAGATTTTGGTGAAAGTTCACCATGGATTTCAATGGAAAATATAATTAGCTTGATGATTACCCTACTATGCGTTCTGAACTCCCTGCAGAAGAACCTCAGGACAGAAAACACTGAAATTAGGCTATGGACTCTAACTAAACATTTGCTTCACATCCTTTATAAAATTTATTCCAAAAATGCCCCTCCACCCACAAATTCGAAATATTCATTAAGTAGATTCCAAACTGCATATATCATTTTATTTATTATGCATTTAATATTTTAATATTTCCATCTAATATTTTGTTTCTTCATAATATCCGTTTGTCTTCCTTTTTTTCTTTATTCATTTTAGCATTTTATACACTATTATAAAAATTTCTTTATTTTTTTCCTTTTTTTTCTAATATTGAGAATTAAAAAAAAAAAAAAAAAAAAAGACATGCTATTTTTTTTATTTTTTTCAATTTTTCTTTAGTAGACTATGGTATATTACGACGTACTGTAGTATACTATAGTGTAGTGGTGTACTATGATATACTACGGAGTAGTATAGTATACTACGGTTTACTATGTTTTACTACCAAACCCTAGCCACCAAAAACTCCTAGCCGTCGCAAACCCTAGCAGCCGCAGCCGCCGCCAACCCTAGCAACCCACACTCGTAGCCTCCGCGACTGTAGTCACCTACCAACCTTGAAAATACCTAGATCTGACATTTGAACAACCCAAATCAAGGAAAAAACTTAAAACATAAGGAAATTAGATCCAATTGATTAGTCAAAATATACTTTCCATAACATCTCAACCATAATTACAGCCCCCGCCCACACAGCCCCCACCTCACCTCCACCCGCCGCCGCCGCCTCCACCAAGCTCTCTCGATCCACCATCGGAATTTGCAGATCTGTTGTTCTCCGCCACCATAGCCCACCGACCATAGCCACCGCAATAGGCGCCGTCACCATCTCAACCATTACTGAGCGGCGAGAGAGATGTGGAGAGATAGAGATTGAGAGAGGGAAAGAACGAGAGGGAGAGAACGAGAGATAAGCAGAGAAAAAAACAAAATAAGAGAAATAGATCTGATAAGTTGGAGAAACGTGAATATAGATATTATATTTAGGGTATAAGCGCAAACTAGGGATTAAAAAAAATTAAAGAATGTGGCTCATATATTATTTAAAGGTAGGGATTTAATTAAAAGATTAAATTTAAGGTTGTCATTTAGTTCAAATTAGGTTTGATTGAGGAGTTCTTAGCATATTACACCTTAAATTTATTGAATCTTATTCCAATATTTTATTTGATCATTCATACTACACAATAACTAGCAACTTATTTTATATAAAAAATAATCATATATAATTTTATTGATTTATAAAGCAATTAATAATATTCAATTTTAAACAATTAAATCTTAAATAGTGTAAATTATTGACTAAAATAGTAAGAATCACGTGCATTACACGTGGTACTAACTAGTATATTATATAAGATTGAATAAGTCTTTAGTGTAATTAGATATGGAATTAAATGAATTCACTGAAATAATTGAAAAAAACTGTATTTTCCTTTGGACAAATATTAAATTGGAGTTGTTCTTTTTTTTATCGTTTTTTTATGTATAACAAATGTAAAGAAACAGCAGCAATAAGCATCAGTGGTCTAGTGGTAGAATAGTACCCTGCCACGGTACAGACCCGGGTTTGATTCCCGGCTGATGCAAATATTGCGTTTTGTCTAGAAATTTTTCTCTTTTTGCCTAGAAATAAAATAACTATTTATTATTAATATGTAAATGTAAAAGCACTTACGTTCAGCCATCTAAATTGGGTTTTGGGATGTACGGATTTCCAAGAAATGGCAAAATATAATGGGTTTTCAAAGATTCATACAAGAATATTATAATGGATAGGACAAACAAGGGTATCATATGCAATACTTTTAATTTAACTTGTAATGATCTGAAACACTTGACTAAACTCCAAAACATTAATGATAAAATATGAAATTCATTCAAAATGGAGCAGCCTCTACGCAACTTTTTGATTTTCGTTGTCATCTTTAACTTGCCGTATTTTCTAAGGAGAAGAATTAACTGAATCATGAGTTGTGTAACTATAAGTATCTCATTTCTTATACAAGGATTCACACAGCAATACTTTCTCATCGTAAATATTCCAATACATTTTATAAATTACCATATCCAGCTAGAAAAAGGAAAATGGTCTCGATCACACCGAATTGGAGGTTTATTTTAGCTGCAGTATTAGTATTGCAAATATGGGCTTCTCAAGCCACTGCCCGCACACTGCCCGACACATCAATGGTTGAAAGACACGAGCAATGGATGGTTCAATATGGCCGTACTTACAAAAATGATGCAGAGAAAGCCAACAGATTCAATATTTTCAAGGACAATGTGGAGTACATTCAGTCCGTCAATGAAGCTGAAACTCGGACTTACAAACTCGCCATCAACAAATTTGCTGATTTAAAACATGAAGAATTTCAAGCATCTCGAAATGGATACAAAATGAGATCTCAATCAAAATCATCATCTAAAGTTTTATCGTTCAGGTACGCAAATGTCAGTGGAGTTCCACCAAGCATGGACTGGACAAAGAAGGGAGCTGTAACTCCTGTTAAAGACCAGGGGCAATGTGGTAATTAAGTCAAAATAAGCCATATCTACATCTAATATTTACTTCTTCTTTTTTTCTTTTTTTTTTTGAGAAATTGTAGCATTACAGAGACTAATTATCATCAACTAAAAAAAATACAGGATGTTGCTGGGCTTTTTCAGCTGTTGCAGCCACAGAAGGAATAAACCAACTCACAACGGGGAATCTGGTTTCATTATCCGAACAAGAACTTGTGGATTGTGACACAAGCGAAGATCAGGGTTGCAACGGTGGTCTAATGGACAATGCATTCGAGTTCATTATAAGTAATAATGGACTCACAACTGAATCCAATTACCCGTACGAAGGAGTAGATGGAACATGCAACTCTAAGAAGGAATCTTCTCATGCGGCCAGGATTACAGGGTACGAGGATGTTCCTTCAAACAGTGAGTCAGCACTGCTCAAGGCTGTGGCTAACCAACCAATATCTGTTGCAATTGATGCTAGTGGACCTGATATTCAGTTCTACTCTACTGGAGTATTTACTGGACAATGTGGAACTGAACTTGACCATGGTGTGACTGCGGTTGGTTATGGAGCAACTAATGATGGAACGAAGTATTGGTTGGTTAAAAACTCGTGGGGAACTAGTTGGGGTGAAAATGGATATATTAGAATGCAAAGGGATATCCATGCTGCTGAAGGTCTTTGTGGCATTGCCATGCAAGCTTCCTATCCTACTGCCTAAAATGTGTAAAAACTTAAGATGGTCATATAAAAATATCCCAAGCAATAGTGTTTAATTTTTATATTATGTGAATATATGTGTAAATGAATTTGCTGCGAGAATTTTATGTAAAAAGCTTGAAATCAAACAAATTTCCAATTTCACCACTTTCACAACCTCATAACGTGTATTAGTACAAACACACACTTCGTTTTATTAACTGGGGCAATTAGCCGAATATATATACATAGCAGTTACTACATAAACGCAATTCAATTTTTTTTTACGTAAAATCTATAATAGCAACTTGATAAGTCCTATACCTACTGGAAATCAAATAAATCAAGGATGCACGTTATCTTTTCGATATATTCAACGATTATTTCTAACATGCCTCCACAAGATAGTGGATCCATTTGAGAAACAAATCTGTTTTCGAAGTTGTTCATGATATTGCCTGGATAATGCTTTGGTATGTAGGTCAGCCAAACTAGTCTTGAGAAGGAACATGCTAGACTCAAAGCTTACCAGAAGAAACTTAGTCTCGCACAAAATGGTAGTTAAATGTGATTCATTTGCGAGTGAAACACATGATTGGAGCATAGCTTTGTTGCCACCATGTTGTCATAGTGGATAGTAGGGGGAGTTGTGATGGGGTCGCACCACGTTCTTGACAAAAAGAGAGTATCAATGAGAGCTCTACTGTAGTAGAAGCAACCAATTGATACTCCGCCGGGCTACCGATTATCTTAGATGACCAGGAGATGAGGTTTCCACCTAAGTACATAAGATATGCTGAAGTGGTTCCAGCCCAGACAGCTTTGGTGAATGCATGAAGAGAGAGAGAGGTTGCTTTCGTTTCAAATGAAGCCCATTGTAAATGCAATGCATGTTTTAGGTGTTGTAGAAGACATTTTGTTGTTGTCCAATGTCTTTGAGAAGGTGATTACATGAATTGAGCAAGATTATTCTCAGTAAATGAGATATCCGGTTTTCTAAGGACTAGCAAGCCCCACGTGTGTTGCACGTGATTATATATCATTTTACTTAACATATAACTTATGATTAATTAATAAAAGTTACATATTAGATTTTACAAAAAAAAAAAAAAAAAAAACTTTAAATAGAATCAAATAGGTACAAAACTTTATGTTCTACTTATATATCAAAATGTATGATGAAATAAAATTATTCTAAAATTGAAATCAATAATAATAAAAAACCAAAAGAAAATAACTAAAATAAACTGTATATTAATTTATGCATGGAAAATGCTCACATTAAAATTTCTCTTATTTTATTGTGATAGTTGACAATATTCATTATCTTGAATTTCTCTACATAAATATTGTTTGAAACAATTAAGTCTTTTTTTTTTTTTTTTTGTTACTCGTATATTATGATCACTCTGGTCAAATTTACCAACAACTTCCTTAGAAAATTTACTACAACAGGGCCATAATGTTTGGTAACTACAACTAGATTGCTTCTAATTTGAAAAATATGCACATCTCCCTCGAATTTGGATAGTAACTAAAACTTTACTCATTTCATCATTTACATTTTCAAAATTATGTTTTTACCCTGGCCAAACCTTGAATAAACTATATTGACCTCCATTTTGTCTATTATATGTATACATCCTTATATTTACTTTCTTTCTTTGACCTCAAAATTTAAAATAGTTTTGATCATCCACGTCTATTACTTCAATTTTTCTTTATTTTTTATATGCTTAATTGGGCCAACCCAGTAAGCTTACAATTTCTCTATCCACTGGTAGACACGGCCACGGGCCAGTTTTGGGCCCGGAACCGGCCCGAACCGGCCCGTTGACGGCCCAAACCGGCCCGTTGACCGAGTGAACCGGCTCGGACCCGTGGACCGGCCCGTCCTACCCAGGACGGGCCCGGTTCTGAAAAATGGTGAACCGTGAACCGCCAGGCCGGCCCGGCGGTTCACCCGGATTTAAAAAAAAAAAAAAAAAAAAAAAATTCAAAAAAATTCAAAAAAAAAAAGCAAATAACGGCTAGTGAACCGGCCCGAACCGGCCCGGGTGAACCGGCTGTTATTTACTTTTTTTTGAATTTTTTTCCCCCCCCAATTTTTCCTATAAATACCCTCACACCCCAACCCAATTTTTTTTCCCACCCCAATTTTTTTTCCTTTTCCTTTTTCTATTTAAAAGTATTTCTTTTAATTTACTTATTCATAAAATATTTCAAAAAATCATATTAAATTCGAAATCTTTAAAATTTTGAATTTAAAATTAAGTTCAAGTCTTTTCATTTATTTCCTTTTCCTTTTTCTATTTAAAAGTACTTCTTTTAATTTACTTATTCATAAAATATTTCAAAAAAAAAAAATTCAAAATTTCCGGGCCGACCCGGAACCGGCCCAGATAGGCCCGGAACTGGCCCGAACCGGCGGGCCGACCCGGCCCGCTGAACCGCCCATACTACGGGCCGGTTCCGGTTCCGGAAAATGTGAACCGTGAACCGGTTTGAACCGGCCCGGAACCGGCCCGAACCGGCCCGTGGTCGTGTCTATCTACTGGGCCACGAGCCCGATTTAGAAGAACAACATTACGAAAGTTCAATCACCTTCGAATAAGGTTTGGGCCCAACAAATTAACCTCAACCCAATCGACAAGCCTAAATAACGATTTAACTCATTACTTGAAAATGTGAAGGTTACAAGCCAACTTGAGACGAAGGTAAATAAACAAGTAGGGAACGAATCGCTCGTAATAACTAAACTTGTATTAAGTAGATGATGTAGGTGTTTCGTCCAATTAATGTAGAGAGGTGAGGGGATGCATCATCCTTAATGTATGATAGACCCCCAGTTTAGGATGATGCGATCACTAACAATCATAACAAGAAAAAGTCTTTTTAACAATACGGGATCAAGTTGTCTAACCATTTCGACCACGTACATGCGCACGTGGTGGACCAACATGTTGTTAAAAGTGACGAGATAATAACAACGTGTGATGCAAGTGGTGAAAGGCATTTCAACAGCATGCACCTTATGTTGCGATATAGCATTACAACATTCGTACGCATGTTGTGTCTTGTATTACCACCACACACCGGTGCATCTTGTGATAGAGTTTTAACAACATTATATGCATGTTGTAGTTTTTACTTATTTTCACACACAAAAAATATTTAAAATACAAATATTATAAATAATAATTATCCATAGAAAATAGAAAAAATATCATTTCTTAAAATAATTATTCATTATAATAAATTCTCCATTATTTTCAACAGTAATAAACTCATCTATACTAGTGTCAAGCCTTCTACAACTGAAAATAAAAAGATCAAAGAATAAGAAAACCAACGTTCATTTTGTTTGATTAAGAGCTCTTGTAGAGGACATTGATGTCAACCTCTCTATCTACCACCTGACATCAATGCCAACCTTCCTGTCATGAATAAAAACTTAGGATGTTTTGCTCACTCGTTCAACACCCTTGTACTATAAGAAAAAAAATGAAAATTATTAATAAGAGGAATTCACAAACAAGAGGGAGACAGAGACAAAGAGAAGTTCTTATCTTTTGTTGTTACCTAGCTGCAACACTTGGATCATAAGCCATGATGTAAAAGATGGTCTCTTTTTTTACATTTGGTATACAATTTCAGAAATAAATGATTATAATCTTTTTAGATTGGTGAGCAAGATTATGTTTGATGAAGACCAAAAGTTTATGTACTAATTCTTACCACACTGCTATAATTGAAGTAGTAATTTCCGAATTCGGCATCAACTCTTCTAATAAAATCAGAATCTCGAAAGTCAAATACTATAGACTGATTAAAGTACGGAACTGTTGACTATGAGAAAAAAAATCTACTAAAAGGAACATAACAATAGTCAAAGCAAAACCCAATTAGCAGATTTGATACCAACCTCTCTTCCGTGAATAAAATAAAGGGGCATTAAGATATAAGTCCCTAGTGACAAAACTTATTAGAACTAAATGACAAGCTTAATTAAACATTTGCTACACATCCTTTATAAAATTCGTTCCAAAAATACCCTTCAATACACAAATTCGAATTCTGCATTAATTAAAATTCAACTGCATTTATCATCTTTTTAATTTGTAAAACAAGTAAATTTTTTTTCTATGTAATATTGAAAATTACAAAAAAAAAATATGTTTTTCATTTTTTTTAATTTAATTTACGTATTTTGTTATATTTTTTTTTATTTTATCTGCTGTTAATACTGTAGTAGCCTATGATATACTATGATGTACTATGATATACTGGTGTACTATGATATACTGGTATACTATGATATACTACAGCGTACTATGGTTTACTACGGCGTACCATTGCAAACCCGAGCAGCAAAACAAACTCTCACCTGCCGCCAAAACCCTAGAAGCAAACAACTTGCAGCCGCCGTCAACTCCTATCGACAAAATCCTAGCCGTCAACAAAAATCCTAACGCGTTAAAAAATCCTAGATTAATGCAACCACCTTCCACCATCGATCTAATCTCAACCACCGTCTCCACCATAATAATCACCTCTGTGAACACGACCACCATCGTCATTGTCACCTCCGTTGTCCCCTTCTACGCCCACCCCCTTTGCCGCATCACCGCCGAGGTCTCCTAGAACCTCAAAATTTTTAGATCTCCGCATCTCCCCTTCAGCCTTATCTACTCCTCCGTGGCAGATCTGGATTGGGTCCTCAAATTTCGACGGCACCAAAATCCTCAGATTGCAAATATATGAGAGGAGTCGAGAAAGAGTTGAAACCCAGATCTCCACATCTCCCTCTTCAGCCTTCTCTACTCCTCCGTGACAGATCTTGTTGGGTCCTCAAATTTCGACGGCACCGAAATCTTTAGTTTGCAAAAATAAGAGAGAAGTAGAGAAAGGATTGAAACGGTTGAAAAGACGAGACACACGATTGCGGTGGGGGTGGCTGGGAAAAAGAAAAGAGGGGAGAGAGATTAATGAGAGAAAAACCTAATTTATTATTATTTATATTAAGGGTATTTTTGGGTTAAACAAAAATAAAAGGGTGTGGGTCAAATTTTATTTTGAATTAAGGATTTAGTTAATATATTTCATTTGAGGTTGTCATCCACTTCAAATTAGGTTTATGTTGAGGGACTCTTAGCATATTAACCCTAAAATAAATTATTACCAAAATTTGTTAGTTTGCTAGTTTATGCTTGTCAAGTCCTCCGACCTCAAGGGATTGATTACAGAGGCTTGATCCTAGGATATTCCTGAAATAAAATAAAAAATATTTTCTTTAGTAAGTCATCATAGTGTAGCAAAAGTGGTTTACGGAATCTTTTCTAAAACCATATATTCACTATCCACAAAAGGAAGAGATATTTCATAGATTGATACTTACTACAATTTTAAGAAGAAAAAAAATCCTCCAAGTTAGGGTTCTTAGAAAATTAAAATTAACAATTGGGAGAGGGGAAGATAAAATTACCATGTTATTTTTCTTTCGAAGGGAAGATGAAGTCCCTTATCTTCAATTGAAAATCTTTTGTCATAGAAAAAAGAGGGAAATTGATGAACCTTTAAAAATAAAATCCATGGAGTATCGGTAATCCTAAAACATATATCTATACAAAAGAACGAGATTCAAGAGATTGATATTTTATTTATTAAATTTAACGATTGGGAGGGCAAAAAAAGGTACAATGTTCTTCTTCTTCTTGTTCAATAGGGAGATGAAGCCCCTTTTGTTCAATTGAAAACCCTTCTCCAGAGAAAAGAAAAGAGGAAAACCGATGAATTATAAGATTGGCAGGGGCACGACATATATGAAGATTGGAAAGTCGTGGTCGGTTTTTTTTTAAGGAACAACCTACGATTGGGGGGAGAGAGTTTCGAACTCTTGACCTAAGGAGCCCATCTTTTTAATATAATGAATAAACGAAACGATAAGTCGCGGCGCATTTTGTCGTTTCTACTAACATTAAAAAAAAAATCTACAACATGAATTTCGTCTTGTTGTAAGTTGTTTTAACTGTTAGGATAGTAGACTAAAAGTCTCGCTTTTAGCTACATAATTTTATTATTGAATTAATAAAATAGTATATTATCATTTTATGAGAATATGCACTAGGGTATTCAATGCATTTAATTGATTGTTTGTCAATTAATTAAAATCATAAGTCTAATATTCTAATAGTATTCGAGATGGTGTGCTACGGCCCACAGAAAGATCATTTCGAAAGTTCGTTTAGAATATAAAGATAAACGTTCACAATCTAGATGGAAATGGACTAACCATTGGTAAAAGACGTGGTTGTTTAGCACGTGGAGAAACTTCACAAAAAAAAATCCTTATTTGCAATAATATTGGAAAAAATCTTAACAATAAAATCAAAATGAATCCTAGATGGATGATCAAGGCGAAAATGCCATAGATCAAATTTATTACATAACTGAAAAGAAAATGCAGAATCCAAATCTAAATTTGGATCTAGATAAAAAAAGATACCATTGTGAACGCTACCCCGACCAATCTTCTTCTTCGTTAACTAGTCATGAAATATAAATTTAGAAGAAGAAAATTTGTTATCATAATTTACTTCGTCAATTGAAAAACGGATAACAAATTGAATTTGAAATATGGACTGGGAAAATATTTGGGCGAATAATAGAATTATAGGCGCTTTAGAACCATCAGCCAATTGAACAAATATATTTTTACTAGTAGGAAAATATGAATTAAAAATGAAAAAGCCTTGAATATATGATTAGAACACCAGAGTCAATAATCCAACATGATGTAAAAAAAAATTGAGTTTTACCTTCTACATGGACTGAAGATCCACCACATTCTTTTTGGCGAGAAGCGTTAAAAGATTGTCGTACTGTGCAGCTGTGAGTTGAGTAGCAACATGAGCGGGATTAGATGGTGGTGGCGGCCTTGATTTCTCCACATGTTTGTAAAGAAAGCCATGGATCTAGTGCTTGTAGAAAGAGTGTGACCATGTTTGTTCCAATGGTTATATAAAAGGGGTTGACGCTTTCCGGAAGGATGAAATTGATGTTTCGTTGCTTGAAGTGTTGTTACGTCAACAGTAGAAGTTGCGAGGACATTGAATTACCAACTATTTTAAGATACAACTAAAACATTGAAAGCTATCTAAATAAATCCTCAACTAGCGGAATATAAACAAATCCTACAAATCTAAACAGCTAACAAACTAAATAGTAGGGGGTGGAAATCGGAACGTAATTTTTGAATTTCGTCGATTTCGATCCAAAAAAATTTGAATTTGGAACCATTTTTTCCATTCCGATTTCTGAAGTTCTGACTTGTGATACTTTCAACTTTTAACGAAATAAGAAATGTATATATAATTCATGATTATTCCGATTTTCCCGATCCGATTTCAGTTTCGAATATTTCAATTTACTAACAAAATAAATTATATTTTATTATTATATATTTTATAATTACATAATATGATTTAATGATATATATTATACAAAATATATAATTACTCAAGGCCCAATCAACTAAAACCAAGCTAGCCCATTTTGTATCATCTTTTGCCAATTAACTCAAGGAAAAATTAGTAAGACCCCCTCATATGGAAAAATCATGTGAGGTAGAACCTTCTTAAATTAAAAATTTGAGGAAACCCCCTTACGTTATAGTCTAGATAATTTTTAAACATTAAATTTCAATATGACCCTTAATTTATTATAACTCTCTTAGCCTTAATCCCTTCCCACTTCTCCAGCTTTTTTTTCTCTCCCTCTTGCGTCGTTCTCTCTTCCTCTTTTATCTTCTCTAGATATGTCGTTTATTACCTCTCTCCACTCCACTCCACCACCATCATGGCCTAAATCACGAGAAACTTCCAGAAGTTTGCGGTGGAGGCTATGGTGACGACACGGCGGCGACATTTGGCTCGCGAACTGATTGTTGACGGCAGAGACCATGGTTGTACGGTGACAGGGGAGAATAGGCGGTGGTGCCAGAGATTGAAGACGGACGGGATCGTGTGGGGATGGTAATGGTGTGGTGTGGCAACAGTGTGGTAACGGTGGGGAATAGATCTAGGGGTTTTTTTGTATAATGAACGATGACGGCGCTGGCGGAGAAAATTCACACAGGGTGGACCTATAATCGACTTCGTTCAGTAATCGATTAAGGTTTAATCGAATATGTTCAGTAGTCGATTAAGGTTAATTGCTATGCTTTTTTAATTCGTGTTTGGATTTTTGGATATTGATTCCCTATTTTGCAACGTGTAGTTGAACTTAGGGCATATCGGTGGTGTGTTTTTGTTCTGCCGTTGTCAATACATCATCCGATTTGTATAAATCAATACAAATTTTGTATATTTGTTGTTTTTGTAAAACATAGTTGGTTTCTGTTACTTTTTTTTGTAGTTGTTTTTGTTATTTCTGCGGTTAGTTGGTTGGATTCTTTTTTGTTGAATCGTGTTGGGTTTCATTGACAATATTAGGGTTGTTTTTGTTACATTGAGTAGGCAATTTCATTATTCAACAACAATTTTAGTAGTCAGTTCATTAATCGACTATGCCTTAGTTGATAGTCGATTAATACACCTGATAGCGAGAAAAAAAAGTCAAAAAATGATAGAAAACCATTTTAAAAAAAAAATAGAAAGAACAAAAAAACGAAAATTAATTTTATAAAAAAAGAAGGAACAACGAAAAATGGGGATGGGAGTAGGTGGAAGATGATAGTGGAAGGGCAATTTTGGAATTAGAGAGAAGGTGAAAGGAATATGGGTTTATCTCAAAAAGTGAAAAATAGTTTGGGTCTCTCCATATTAATGAAAGATTTGAGGGGATTTTCTCAACGAGCCCTTAACTCAAACCGCAACTCTTTTGTTTGTTACACTTGTAGTTTATTATTACAATTGTGTGAGATATTAAATAAAAAAATACCAAAAAATTCCGAAAAAAATTCAAATATCGGATCATTTTCGAATTTGGACAAAACAAAATATAACTTAATGCAATTTTCAAAAATTTCGAGATTTCGCCGATTTCTAGGCATTCCGCGATCGGAATGGATTTTTGAATTCCAATTTTCATGGAACGGAAACTGGAACCCCTACTAAATTGTGTTGTAACACCCCGCGTCTCCGATAAATTAATTTCCATTAATTAGCATATATTTAGTTAACATGATTTTATCTCTTATGTGCGTTTATTAGTTTAAGACTTTATTTATGTGATAACCGGTAAAATTTCATATAGAATGCATTAGTCCAAAATAATTTTGGACAAATTTTAATTGATCATATTAGTTAATTATTAATCTAGAAATTAATCATACTCCTTTGTTCGCTAGAACTTATTTATTAGGAGAATTTAAATCACATATTTGCTTAATTGAAAATCAAAATTTTCTTTTTTTGTTGAATTATATTATTTGAAGAAAAATGGAAAATTCCTTTTATTCATCCCTCAATTTGACCATGGTACAACACAAGACCAAAAATTTTCCTTGAGTACAACCCTTCTCTAGGTGAGCCCATGTGCATTAAGATTTTCCTTTTTTAATTTCTTTTTGGATAATTAAATGAAATTGCAAAGAAGTCCCTCTAGATATTTCCTAAGTTTGCCTAAATTGCAAAAAGGCCACTCCCCCATTCTTAATCATTAAGCATGCAAGTCCCCACTACTCTATAAATAGAACCCACGCCTTCATATGTTTCTTCATCTTCTCTTCACATCCTAAAGACCAAAACCAAAATCTCTTCTCCCAATTTTCGAAATTAGTGTGTAGGAAAGCCCTAAAATCTCTCCTTCATTTTCGAGTAAAATTCTTGGCCAAAGGAGTAAGTCTTCTTCCTCTTCTTTCTTTCTTCATTTTCGAATATTTCAAAAAGCTAAGCTTCTTCTTCCTCTCTCTCTAAAACTTCTTCTTCTTCTCCTTGTAGAAAGGAACGAACTAACTTCCAAATTTTCTAAGAAGACAAGGTGAAAATTTTCGAATTCTTGCTACAAGTGCTTCACCACCAATAGTATTTTTCTTCTCTTTAATTTCTTGTTAATGTTCTTGTGATGGCCGAAAACTAAAGGAGGAAGAAAATAAAATTTTGTGTTGAATTTATGCTTTGATCATCCATGCATGTAAGAATCTAAGCTTTAAATGATATAATCTTGAAGAACTAAGAATAATATTGTAATTTTAGTTTTATGTGTGTGTGTGTGTGTGTGTGTGTGTATATATATATATATATATATATATATATATATATATATATATATATATATATATATATATATATATATATATATATATACTAGACCTGCGTAATCTTAAGGAAACTTCGATCCATGGTTTCGTAAACCTGCGTGGTCGAAGAAAGTACTTGATCCATGGTTTATTTACAATCTATATGTGCTATATATAAGTATATGTTTCTATGTGTATATATATCGACCTACGAGGTTGTAAGTGTACTCCCTTCGGGTCGAGGAAGCTTGTAATCCATGGTTTATGATCTATGAGTAATAAGATAGTATACGAAGATAAAAACCAAGAAATGGAATTTTGTGTGATTGGATTGAACATTGTTCGAATGTTTTTGGAAAGACTTTGAGGAAAATGTTTAAATTGCTAATGCATGTAATAATTACAAGAATGAGTATTAAAAACTCTTAATCTTATCTTGCATGTGAAGATCTAGAAAGAAAATAAACTAATTGGAAATTTGGTGCTACTTTGAAAGAAAACTTCAAGTCTCTTGAGAAAGAGGGCTTGAACTTTAATTAATGAAACATGGTGGTAGTAACTATAAATAACCGAAATCTTTGAGATACTTTTGATATATGTGTAAAATATGTGATCTATGCTCTTTGCTTGAGTTGTTATGTCGCTTACTTGATTTTGTGTTTTGTGATTTTGTGATTTTGTGACTAAACTATGTGACTTTGTGAAATATGTGCAAATATGTGTACTAATATGCTTTTGTATAAGCTAATTTTGAATACGTAAAATTAAAAGTATGTACTAACATCACTTGCACATTTTTAAAGTTGGAAAATCTTGTAAAACATAGATCGAATAAGCACGGGGTATGAGGGGCCGGTACCCAAAAAATGAGATGAAGAGTGTGTGGTTTGATTCCACTTATGAAAAGGGTTCCAAATAAATTAAGGCTTATTGTCTATGGTTTTACTTGATTTTTCCAAAGGATATCCGAACAAAAATATTTTTCTCACACATTGTATGAGCACTTGAATGAATGTATGTGAAAAAGAATGACGATTCCCTTGTAAGAGATTTACTATTATTCCTTATGAAATGATGAAAAGGTCTAAGAGGTAAAACAAGAAGGTCTAAGAGGTAAACCGAGAAGGTAAAGGTAAATTGGTAAAGTTCTTCAATGAAATGACGATTGAGGTAAAATCAAAATGTTTATATTGTGTATATGTGTTATTTGAGATGGTATATATACATATATACATATCATAAATATATATATGCTTGTTTGCCTATGTGTATTCGATATTTCTTCGGAAATTCTCATTGAGTCCAAAAGACTCATATAGGTGTTCAAATGCTTGTAGGTACTTTCAATCCCGAACACGAGTCGTAAAGTTGGAGTCGAGTTCGAGGATCGAGGGATGTGTTCATATGGAAGGCGTGTGGATCTTGTGTGCTCTTAATCTAGCTATGTAGTTTCACTTATATTGTTTAATTTTATAGACTCTCGATATCGTCTTAGGTATCTATCATCGTACTATTCCACCCCTCGAGGGCTCTTATTAGTAAGAATATTACATTTAATAATAATTAGGATTATAATTACCTCTTTTTGCCAAAACTTCTATATAATGCTTATCGGTTAGTTATATGTTGTAATATGCCCTGTTGTTTGATAATGCGTATTAAATATATTTTGTTTTTACAATTGCATGTAATTTTACAGAGACATATTTCTTTATGTTAGGGTCCTTTTGATAGGTCATGTGCATCATTTGGATAATCCATGAATTTATTATGAATTATTTTCTATAACTGTACACATGCAGAGTCATTTTAGGACATGCATCAATATGTGAAGTTTTTCTTACTCAAATCAAGATATTTAAATTGGAGTATGTTTCTAACTCAATTTTCTATTTTGGTATAAAATTTAGTAGTGTTTAGAACAATGGGGAATTTATAAAGAATTCTCAAAGCTCCCTCCCTTGTTCTTTCAAACTGTACAGTTGCATGTGTTTAATTATTTCTCTCAAATGGATAAAGATATTTTAAAACTGTTTTAAAGGAGTGAGTTACACCCATATAAGAGTATGTGGTTAAATTTTCAAAGTCCTTGTACGAAGGGATTAAGAGAACTTAATTTTCGAAGTTGATCTACCTGATATGTCCGAAATTCCTCTATTTACTCTTGATAATTTAAATAATCTAGTCATGCATGCCTCTTTTATGATAGTTGGTTAAGTGTTTATGATATGGTAAAATGTGGACACTCTTCCTCTGATTTTAAAAGAAAAATTTATGCGTAACTTTCTATTTGTAGAAGGTGATTTTTATAACAGCATTCCACACTCATTATTTTCTAAAAGTCTTCCGCTAGCATATTCTAAATTACTAAGTAAGTGTAATTAAAAAAGGTCACACATGCTTGGTCATTTATTTTAGAGATAATTAGTGAAAACCCCCCAACTCAATTTACTTATATTAAGGTTGATATAACGTCATTTTCATTAATAGTGAGACCCCCCACCTTATATTGAATATTTTTTTTTAATTAATATTGTATTTTCACGTGACTAATATATCTTATTTGCCCTTCTATGTTATATTTAAAATAACAAAATCTATTTCACGTTCTCTCTATTTCTTTTATTCCCCTCTCTCTTTTCTCTCTACAAACTGTCGCCTCCAACCTCTTCCATCTCTGCGCCGCCGCGGCCACCACCTCCAACCCTCCTCCATCTCTGTGTCGCCGTCTACTCTCTTCTCCCAACGGCGTTCCTCCCTCTACGGCCGCGAAAAGAAGGTGGTCTTCACCCGTGGAATTCTCTCGTCAAGGACGGCATTAGGGTTTTCCCAGGGAGAATGACGAGCAGCGGCGCTAGGGTTGATTGCGTATGAGATTTCAATAGGGACCACGCCAACATCGTTTTATTCGTGTTGTTCTTCTTCTCTGATTTTTTTTTTTAACCCAATTCTCGAATCTCAATTTTCTTACTTGGAGTTATTGGTTGAATTCTTATACTGAAGGCTAATTTTGTGTTTAATCAATAGTATAATGGATGTTTGATTTTGGTGACATTGTGTTGGTGTTATTTACATATATATAGTTGTTTTCTTACAGCAATATAGTTGTTTTTATTACTTTTTAGTTGATTTTAATAAATAGTTGACTTAACAAATAGTTGATTTTGATAAATGAAAGTTGTTAGAGATATATAGTTGTTTTAATCATAATTGTTTTAATAACCGTAGTTTTTAATAATAGTAATTTTTAATAATAGTTGTTTTATATGATATAAATTTGTTTTAACTGAAGAAAAAAAAATATAGTAAAAAATATTTTTAAAACATATAATAAAAAGTTAAAAAAAAAAATTTTAAATATTATTTTTTAAATAAGAAATAAATAAATCAAAAATTAAAATTAAAATTAAAATATAAAAAATAAAAAGTGCATCAAAGTAGTGTATAATAGGTAGTGAATAGAGGACTGGTAAATTTGAGAATAAAAAAATGATGGATCTCTCACTAATAAAGAAAAAGGAGTTGGGCTCATCCTCATTAAAATAACTAGCATTTTTTCCCCGTGCGATGCACGGGATATTATTTCAAAAGTGAAAAATAAAATAATTAATTTAATATATAATAAGAAAATATAGTACACTAACATAGTAAAATTTTATAATCTGGTATTATTCATATTTTATATAACATTAGTTTTTTTAAATCTTACATATTAAGATTTATAGTCCAAATATATAGATTTAGATTTAACAAATCGAATTTCTATCTTTATCTCTTAAGTTTTAAGATATATTGATGAAAAATAGGAGATTGATAATTGTTGAAAATTAGTAGAGAAAAAATATTAAAAATAAATAATTACAGAAATACCATTAGGGTTTTTAGGGTTGCACAGCGTTTCTTTCTTTTATATATAAGATGCTAGAGAGGGTCCTCACTAATAGACCCTTCATGTTAATTTCTAAATAATTTCTGGTAAAACTTAAAAATTATTAAAAAAAATAACATGTTTCTCGGGTAAAACTTAAAAATTAATAAAAAAAAAATAACATGTTTCTCCGGCGGCTCACCCCTAATAGAATGGACTCTTATCTTTCGTCCAACAAATACTATGGTAAGGAACATGTCTCTTCACTGCAAATCGTTATACATGACTAAAACGGAGTCCCCTTATACTCGAGAACTTTGATGAAATTATAGTAATTGTTGTCCTCCAGGTGATAAGTTATTCTAACTTGTTGAGTTGAGTAATCGTAGAAAACCATCTTATTATCTCCAACCTTCACAACAATCACATGGCTGCTCCACAAAGCTCCCACAGGCTTAGACACTCCTAAAAAAGGTCCGATACGCGTCAACAAGGACCGGTGCTTTCCCTTCTCCCCCAAACCGGTCAACTCCCTTTCGAAACTTGAACATCCGGATATAAGAATGTGACAAAAATCTTAATATTCTTTCCGGTGTTGTGTATTCGAATGGGAAGGGGCGTTGGCACAAAGACCTCTTTCTTCATGTCGAAAGATATTATATGAGTTTGCTTACATTCTAGCCAATGAGCAAACAAACCATCCTTGTACGACCCAATTGCATTCTTGACAAAAATATATGTTTTGGCGGCGTCTCGGTCGATTTGTCTCCATGTTTTCGTGGTCAAGGAGTATTGTTGGGATGTGAAGCCCATGATTCAATGAAAATTCGCAAGAGGTTCTAAATTAGCCGGTTTTAATTTTATTAACATGCTTTAATTAGATACGTTTAAAGCGGAATAAATCTAATCTAGCAACTTACAGTTTTCGCGAGCAGATTCGTTTCTATCTTCGGGGCACGAACGATGATCCACACCAAGCCTTCAATCCTCGAAGAACTGCTGTCCAGAAATTTCCATCCGTCTTGCTTCACCGATATCTCCGTGATGGTTGATCTGATTACAAAACCCTTTGGACGGATTATAGTTCTATGGGTTAGGAAGCTACTCTATAAATATCAAGCCGATCGGACAAACGATTGATTTATGGTGAATTTCTTCGCAGGACTGCTCAGAAATTTCGGGAATAATAGTTTGCTCTAAAACCTATAGTTTTCTATTGTATATCCGGATGAATAATTCTTCTACAAGGGTGTACTTGTACTTGAAGAAATCTAAACATATAATCGAGAAACTTAGAGAGAAAAGAAGAAGAGAAAAATATTTCTCTCCAACGTGAAATAGGCGTGTAGAATTAAAATGTTCTCTCATCAACCCAATCTCTATAATATATAGCACAAGGAATTAGAGTCAAACATAGAGAGGATTACATGGAAACAAATCCCACTCCTTCTATAACTCTATATAGTCGAAAATTACAATCCAGTGGGGACTTAATTTTCGGCTATTTTAATTCCAATATATAACATTGGTTGAACTTTATTTTCTCGATTAATTAGAAAATCCATTGGGTTACAATAGGGACTAAAGGAGAAAATATAAATCGGACAACTAATAATTAATTAAATCCAAACTCTTAAAAGAATTCATTTAATTAATCATTAAATAATTATTTATTTTCCACTACCAAATAATTATTGAACTCCCGTTTATATTCTCAAATATTACATTCGAGCTCCGGTCGATCATTACTTAGATTCTCCCCCACATTAAGATATCCTATAACCACCAAATAATTTCTTCATTGCTAAATAAATTAAATGGTTTATTTTCATGAGTCTTACCCGCTTAACTTATTTGAGTATGCCGGATACGAAATCCACCTGGCCTGGACTTGGCATAAACAAATCTTATAAGCTACTCAAGGATTATTATCAATCTCATATTTCAGAGATGTGGATTCCTTTCGATAATTAATTTCCACCTATTAATTCTTAATGTCTCTACCCAACACACCGGGGGCCATTTGACTCAATATAGGAATCTCTCCCATTGTGACATCAAAGTAGAGATCATCAATTAAATATGTACGTTAATTATCTAGGGATTAAGAGAGTAAGTAATTTACTGTCAACTAGAAATAATACAGTTTCATTTTGAACAGTGATGAAATAATTATTTCACTTTGTCCGGTTCAACACATGTCGGGTGTGCTAGCACAATAAGTCAAAACAATAACTACAAAAGTTATTCGCTGTTTACTTGTGATCAAGACCAATCACTTAAATATTGTGCTACAATCTTTTACCAATGGTTAGTCCATTTCCATCTATATTGTGAACGTTTATCTTTATATTCTAAACGAACTTTCGAAATGATCTTTATGTGCACCGTAGCACACCATCTCGAATACTATTAGAATATTAGACTTATGCTCTTAATTAATTGACAAACAATCAATTAAATGCATTGAATAACCTAATGCAGATTCTCATAAAATGATAATAAAATTTTATTAATTCAATAATAAAATTATGTAGCTAAAAGCGAGACTTTTAGTCTACTATCCTAACAAGTATATGTCCACGCGGATTCCGTTTACAAATCCTCTATCGACCCAAAAATAAAAAGACAAGAGTTGCACTAGTTTGATTTCTTTGGTAACAAAATCTAGACTGAATCCCATGCTTCTTTTGCTGCCAAATCTGATACCATCACCGTCGGAAATTGGACCACCGCATATATCCATATTTCCTACCTTGAACCAAAGAGCCTAACAATTGAAATCCACAAAGCCCCAATGATCCCAATAGCTCAATGTTCGATATTAGTAGAGTAGAATAATTTAGTGAGTATTTGGAGGGAAACATATGCATGTATGTATAAATTATTTCTATTTTTAATTTGCAAATATTGGATGCTTGAAGCAATTGTATGATTTGTGGTTTTTGGTAATGGTGAGGGACTAAGTGCTGTTGAATTTTGAGCTTGCGAATTCCTAAGAATTATCATTATAATTACAAGTTTTGAAACCGTGAAGTTGATCATTGATCTATGAAATGAGATGTAGTAGTTGAGTTATTTGCTTATGAGTAGATTCTACTTGAGGACAAATAAAAGTTCAAGCTTGGGGGTGTGTTAAGTGTATATTTTTACACTTAATCATACCTTTTAATTGGAGCTTTGGGTGTGTTTTAACGATAATTGGTGCTTAAAAAGTTGATTTATTGTATTTTAGGTACAAATTGAAGAATTGGAAAAGTATGGGGTAAAAACTGCAATTTTGGAGAAAATATGGGCCAAAAGTGATGAAATTAAAAATCTGAAGAAATATAGCCCGGGACCGCCGTCTGACAAATACACTTAAAACCGGGACGGCCGTCTGAGAAGCAGAAGCAGTCTCTGGTTTTGAGACGGCTGTCCGAGTTTTAGTGCAAAATTCAGGACGGCCGCCCGAGATGACGAAAAACCGCAGTGAAGGAATCCTAATTGCACAAGGAAACTACCTTTTTCCCCAAGTTTTCCACCCTATATAAGACCAAGCCAAACACACAATTGAGGATCCATCTTTTACGCAATTTTGAAGAGTCACATAGCAATAGCGAAGACGAAGAATTCGAAGACTCCAAGCATAGACTTATCGTTTACGATTAATTTTATTTGCGTTTTTACTTTAATCATGAGTAGATAATTTTCTTATTTCTAGGATTTTATTTGGAACCCTATGTGGGATTTATGAACCCTTTTGTATGATTTTATGCAAGTTTTTATTCCGATTATTTCTTCTACTTGTTTTATTAAGTGCATGAATTTGATCACCTTATGTGCTTTTATGTTATTGTTAATCGCATGAATCGGAAGATCGGGTTATTAATTAGAACATTGGTAGAAGAGCTTTTGTGGTCTGAACATAGGAATATAGTTAATATCTTAGGTAGCCATTATTGAGATTTGTGCTTAATGATATGTTCTAGAATTAATTGTGTTGGAATATAGTAATTGAATCTAGAGTATTAGAATCGTAATACACGAGGAAGCGGGTTATGATTAATTTAGCATCTCAGGTTAATAATCCGGATTAATTACTTGCATAATTGAAGGAATTGGGGGGAATAATAATCACATAGGGGGAAGAATAAAATCCTAGGCTCGTTTTCTCTGATCAAATCTTCGTTTTACATTGCTTTCTTGTTTTAGCTTGCTTTTTAATTTAGTTTAATTTAGTTTATCTTTTTCAAATTCGACTGTGTAGGGTGGGCTTGATAATAATTGTTAGGATTTAGCGCCTAGGATTAAGTAATTAAATATTCTCTGTGGGTTCGATGTCCGTACTTAATTGTCCACTATATTACTTGTACGATACGTGCACTTGCGTGTAGGTTATCCACCAACAAGTTTTGGGCGCCGTTGCCGGGGAATATTTTAATTATTTATTTTATTCTAGCTCTAGATTTGAACAATTTTCACGATTCACCCATTTAATTTTTGTTTTATTTTATTTTTTGTTTTAGGTACTGTGTATGCGCAGGAGACTCGATCTTGCTAGAGAACCGTTTGACCCCGAAATCGAACGTACTTTTCGAGCCGCTAGAAGACGTCAACGTGCAAACAATATAATGGAAGACGAAGAACGCAGAAACGCAGAGGGTAATTTACTCAATGCCAACGAAAACCAAGTCCAAGACCCACCCCCTCAACTTCCATTACAGCCAGCAGTTAGGCCATGGGCACTTCAAGATTACATAATCCCGACTCTTGACGGATTCCGCCCAAGCATACAATATCCACCCATTGAGGCGCACAATTTTGAGATCAAGCAAGGCCTCTTGACGATGCTCCAAAATAACGGGCTATTTAGTGGATTGGCGGGTGAAGATCCCCATCTTCACATTGTCGATTTTCTAGATACCTGTAATTCCCATCGTCAAAACGGCGTTTCCCAAGAGGCTCTTCAATTAATTCTCTGCAAGCACTCCTTACAAGGAAGAGCTCGCCAGTGGTTGATGTCCCAAGCCCCCCACTCTATCTCGTCGTGGCCTCAACTCCTCAACCTTTTCATGAAAGTTTACAGCTCACCCGAGAAGGACGAGAGAATCCGACAAGAAATTCATAATTTTGTCCAAGAGCAAAGCGAGCAATTATACGAGGCATGGGAGCGATTTAAAACTCTTTTGCAGCAGTGTCCAACACATGGAGTGGAGCAATGGCGACAAGTCCACATCTTCTACCAAGGGATTAACGAGAATGCACGAACCGTCTTAGATGCATCAACCGGGGGTAACTTTATGAGTCAATCGATACCGGATGCATTTATCATGTTGGATCAAACTGCACAAAATCGGTTTGCCAAGTCAAGCGAAAGGACGGTTAGTGGAGCCAAGAAAGTTCCCGGAGTGTTGGAGTTAGATGCAATTACGGCCCTTCAAGCTCAAGTGACCCAAATTGCTAAACAAAATCAACTCCTTCTATAGCACATCAAAGGCAAATCCACCACAACAAGTCCAAGCTGTTGATTCTCCATGTTGTGAAATTTGCGGTGGAAATCATTACACGCTCCAATGCCAACAAGATGTGGAATTGCTCAACTACGTCAACAATGTGCCTCGCCAATTCCAAAATCAAGGGTGGAAATCAACAAGGCAAAGGATATCAACAACGTCACGGTCAATTCCAGAATCAAGCCCCTCCTCAACAAAGCTATCAAGGCAACAATCCACCGGCCCAAAAGTCAAACACGGAGGAGATATTGGCCCAATTCATGACCGCTACCCAAGCCTCGCTGCGGAATTTGGAGAATCAATTCGCTCAATTCGTTGTGAATCAAGAGAACAGTCTGGCAGGAGCATTGCCATCGAATACGGAAGATCCTCGAAAGCAAAAGTTCGAGACGTGCCAAGCTATCGATTTCAAGATCGAGAAAAGGAAGAAATTCAAATCAAGTCGCAAGTCACTGTAGCCGAATGGGTCGAACCAATCCCATATCCACAAAGATTTCTAACTAAAAAGATCGAGGTCGAGACGTGCCAAGTAGTCTCCTTGAAGAACGGTAAGCAATTGGAGGAAGCCCCACGAAAAGAGAAGAGAAACACGGTAATCGAGAAGCCGAAAGTGAATGAGGAAAAAGAATGAACTCATGAAGAGCCACCATCAACGGTGCTTTCACAAGTCCCTCCAATTCCATATCCTCAAAAGTTTATAAAGAAGAATCTCGATGCCGAATACCAAGGATTTTTCGACAAGTTGAAAGAAATTCGCATAAATATTCCTTTCATCGAAGCACTTCAAAAGATGCCAAAGTCGGTGAAGTTCCTCAAGGACCTCGTGACGAAAGGTAAGAAATTACAAGGGAACGAGATGATCCAACTCACGGAGCAAATTAGTGCAATTCTTACTCGGCCCCTTCCACAAAAACTCGGCGATCCAGGTAAGTTTACTATTCCTTATACTGTAGGAGGTAAAAAATTTAGATCGCTCATTGATTTAGGCGCTAGCATTAATCTTATGCCTTATTCTACTTTTAAAAATCTTGAGTTAGGAGAAATGGAACCGACGGCTATAACTCTTCAATTAGCCGATAGATCTTTAGTTTACCCAAAAGGTATTTTAGAGAATGTGCTAGTGAAAGTTAATAAATTTATCTTCCCTGTTGATTTCGTTATACTTGATATAGATGAGGATAGGGAAATACCTCTTATCGTAGGGAGGCCGTTTTTAGCCACGTCGAAAAATCTTATTGATTGTGCTACTGGTGATCTTACAATGACTGTGCATGATCAAACAATCAAATTCAATGTTTTTAGTGCGAATAAAAATCCTTGTGATAATAATGATTGTTTTGCTATTGAGCTTATGGATTTTACAAATCATGAAAAATTTGATGTTTTGAACTTGGATAATGGGAAAGCATCTTTGAGTGCACGAGATGATGGCGGAAACGAGAATCGGAAGGAAGATGTTGCCACCCAAAGAATCGAGCAAGCCACGAGAGAAGGATGAGTCAAGATATTGGGGTCGTAAGGATAAAGTCAAAAAGAAATTGCACAAAGGACAATTGGTGTTATTTTGCAAATCCCGGCTTTGGTTATTCCCAAGGAAGCGCAAATCAAAGTGGCCAGCACCATTTATTGTCCAAGAAATTCTTCCACATGAGGTAGTCAAGATAAAGGAGCGAGATTCAAACCGTACGTTCAACGTGAAACGGAGCAGGCTCAAACCGTATTGGGAAGCGAGTGAAGATTGCCAAGTGACTCCGGTCACTTTTGCTTGAAAATAAAGAAGCAACGTCCGGCTGAAGACTTTAAACTTAGCGCTTCTCGGGAGGCAACCCGAGCTTTACTATTTTTCATATTTTTCTTTAATTTTATGTTTTATTTTTATTTTCATAGGCATGCATTCTAATTGATTTATTTGATTTCTTATTTTTAAGGTCGGAATTGTGATCAGGACGGTCATCCGAGAGACAAAGAGGGCATCTTCGCAAGAGGAAAATCAGATTTCTTACCCACAATTTCTCACACCCCGAAGACAACGATTCCAACTAAATCAGGTGTTTTCTATCCTTAAACTTTGTGCTAATTTCGTTGAGGGCAACGAAAATTTTAAGTTTGGGGGTGAAAAACATGTTTTTTGTGTTTATTTGTTTTAGTTTGCATGCATTAGGTTTTATTTATTTTTATTGCTTTTATCGTTTTTTCCGGAATAAAAAAAAATTGCTTGAGTTGAATGCATCGATGATTTATGACGATGAGAGATGATCAATGTTTGATGATGAGTTGCTTGTTTTGTGTGATAAGGATTAGATGTTTGGTTAGATTTCGATTCAACGGAACTTAGAAGCGAATTATTGCTAGGAATCACACTTTGTGCATTGCTTTGGTTGAATGTTTTGTATTTTAAATTTGGAATTAATTTGTGCTAGATCATGCTATGTTCGGTTTTAAAACTCACCTTAGGAAATTTATGATACGAAGTATTGAGTAGTGAGGGATTTGGGATATGATTTGGGCCTTCTTAGAACCGTTTGAGCCTTTCAAGCCGACTTTTTTATCGAAATTATCATTAGAACCTTGATTTGAGCCTCGGAGAAAAGGTGTTCTTTCTTTTAGCCAAAGTGTATAAGGTAGAAAAGTGGAGATTCTTGAAGAATTTACCCTTGTAGTTTGGTCGAAAATTTTTACAAGGTCCTTCTTCTTCGAAAAAAAAAGAAAAACAAAGAAAAAAAGAAGAATAATAAGAGACTAGAAGGGAGAAGTAAGGACTAGTTGTTGAATTGTTTTGAAAGCTCGATCCATTGTCTTAAGAGCAAAAGTGGAGACTCTTGAACTATTAAGAATCGAGTTTATTAAAGTTCTTAGAGGTGAATTCAATGTTTCAAACGCCTATCTTTCAAATTTTGGCGTAATCACCTCAATTCAAGAAGAATAGCCACATATACCCATATTTCCTACCTCGAACCAAAGAGCCTAACAATTGAAAGCCACAAAGCCCCAATGATCCCAATAGCTCAATGTTCGATATTAGTAGAGTAGAATAATTTAGTGAGTATTTGGAGTCAAACATATGCATGTACGTATAAATTCTTTCTATCTTTAATTTGCAAATATTGGATGCTTGAAGACATTGTATGATTTGTGGTTTTTGGTAATGGTGAGTGACTAAGTGCTGTTGAATTTTGAGCTTGCGAATTCCTAAGAATTATCATTATAAGTACAAGTTCTGAAAACGTGAAGTTGATCATCAATCTATGTAATGAGATGTAGTAGTTGAGTTATTTGCTTATGAGTAGATTCTACTTGAGGACAAGTAAAAGTTCAAGTTTGGGAGTGTGTTAAGTGTATATTTTTACACTTAATCGTACCTTTTAATTGGAGCTTTTGGTGTGTTTTAACGATAATTGGTGCTTAAAAAGTTGATTTATTGTATTTTAGGTACAGTTTGAAGAATTAGAAAAGTATGGGGTAAAAACTGCAATTTTGGAGAAAATATGGGCCAAAAGTGATAAAATTAAAAATCTGAAGAAATATAGCCCGGGACGGCCGTCTGACAAATACACTTAAAACTGGGACGGCCGTCTGAGAAGCAGTCTCTGGTTTTGAGACGGCCGTCCAAGTTTTAGTACAAAATTCGGGACGGCCGTCCGAGATGACGAAAAAGCGCAGTAAAGGAATGCTAATTGCACAAGGAAACTACCTTCTTCCCAAAGTTTTCCACCATATATAAGACCAAGTCAAGCACACAATTGTGGATCCATCTTTTACGCAATTTCAAGAGCAACAAAGCAATAACGAAGACGAAGAATTCGAAGACTCCAAGCATAGAGTTATAGTTTATGATTAATTTTATTTGCGTTTTTACTTTAATCATGAGTAGCTAATTTTCTTATTTCTAGGATTTTATTTGGAACCCTATGTGGGAATTATGAACCCTTTTCTATGATTTTATGCAAGTTTTTATTCCGGATTATTTCTTCTACTTGTTTTATTAAGTGCATGAATTTAATCACCTTATGTACTTTTATGTTATTGTTAATCGCATGAATCGGAAGATCGGGTTAATAATTAGAACTGTGGTAGAAGAGCTTTTGTGGTATGAACATAGGAATATAGTTAATCTCTTAGGTAGCCATTATTGAGATTTGTGCTTAATGTTGTGTTCTAGAATTAATTGCGTAGGAATACATTAATTAAATCTAGAGTATTAGAATCGTAATACACGCGGAAGCGGGTTATGATTAATTTAGCATCTCAGGTTAATAATCCGGGTTTATTACTTGCATAATTGAAGGAATTGGGGGAATAATAATCACATAGGGGGAAGAATAAAATCCTAGGCTCGTTTTCACTGATTAAATCTTCGTTTTACATCGCTTTCTTGTTTTTGCTTGCTTTTTAATTTAGTTTAATTTAGTTAATCTTTTTCAAATTCGACTGTATAGGTTGGGTGGGCTTGATATAATTATTAGGATTTAGCGCATAGGATTAAATAATTAAATATTCTCTGTGGGTTTGATATCCGAACTTAATTGTCCACTATATTATTTGTACGATACGTGCACTTGCGTGTATGTATTTCAACCAACATCTATATATAAATTAACTATTCTCTTGTTGAACTCTTCCCATGTTTTCTAACGAGATATATCTAGTATTGGAGGACTTTGTTTTCTCTAGTTTAAGAATTTTGAAAACTTCCATTAATTATATATATATATATATATATATATATATAGTAAGTATATATATGGGGACCGTCTCCTTTATCTTTATGCAATTTGTATTTTCTTTTTCTGTTGTTTTCTTCCAATGAGCTGCCCGCGTTCTTTTCTTTTTCCTTTTTTTCCCAAGCAGCGTGTGTGCTTCTTTTTTCCTTTTCTTTTAATTATTTCGCGCGAAAACGACGTCGTTTTCTCCTGCCCCCTTTTGTCTTTATCTTTTATTCCTGTCAGAACAATTCATCGATTCATCATCCTCCTTGTCACCGCTATTACTGACTTTCTCCAATAATTCTCAGCCATCTTCGGTTATCTTTTAATCTGCCAACTGCGGTGTTCCGTTTTTTCAAATTTTCAATCTCATCTTCGTTTTGCACCTCTCGCCGCCACCTCCCCCTTCTTGTCTGCCTCCGTCGATCGTACACATGGAGCTGAGATCTTTCAAACAAATCATGTGTCTTGTGTCTTGTGTTTATCTATTTTTTCTTCAGGGAAGTGGATTAATAACTACTCGATCTACAAAATTCTTCCCTTTCTCCTTCTTCCAAATTCATCCAAAACCAATACAGGTGCTGTAGATTTTAAAATTTTTATGACATAAATATGTTTGTTCAGGAAAAAGTTTTGACAGGTACGAAATCAAAAACCTAATTATTGACTTTTATGATGCGATATTATCCAGGGTGATTGGAGTGGTAATATTAGCTTCATATGTTTGTTGTGGAGAAATTATTTAAAAGATATTTTTTTTCATTCTATGATGCAATACTATCCAGGGTGATTGGACTGGTGCAGGATGCCACATCTGTGGGAGGTGAATTTTTGGGCTACTATTAGCTTCATACTAATACTTCACGGGCTATTCATCATAAAAATAAATATTTAATTTGAAAAAGTTCTCGGAATTGTAAGATCAATGTGCAATACAAAGTAAATATATATATATATATATATATATATATATATATATATATATATATATTCCATGTAAATAACAAATTAAGCCAATATAAGTGAAAAAAGCTAAATATCGAAAGTTTAATTTCCGTAGACAAAAGGCGAGTACATCGTTACCATTACCGTTACCGTTGCCATTACTATTACCAATACCAATATCAATACCAATACCAATATCAACACTGTTACCGTTACCGTTACCATTACCATTATCATTGCTATTATCATTACGATAATAATACTGATATAGATACCGACACTCATACCAATACCAATCATTACCATTACAACTACCGTCACCATTATCATTTTCATTGCTAATACTAATACTAATATAGTAATACTAATACTAATATAGTAATACTAATACTAATCTGATAATAATACTATAACTATTAGTAATCCTCAGTGGCGGCACTTCTAAGGGGGAGGGGGGGCAGTTGACCCCCAAGAAAAAAAAAAAAATTTAGCTATTTTGACATTATAGTTTTTGAATATTACTTTTGCCCCCCCAAAGGATTTGTAAATATGTGTCTTAACCCTTAATTTTTTTGTTTATTCTCCATAATTTTATATAAATTATAGATGTATATCATATTTAATATAAAAATATAAAATAAAATGGTTAAAACTTATACTATTTTAAACAAAATTTATGAATATTTACTTATTCGATATTTCATTTTTTTTATATCAATGTCTCTAAAAAATAATATGAGACGGTACCATAAATCCCATTAAGTGCTATATTATTAGAATAATTTAGATTTTTTTGTCATGCTTGAAATATGATAAAATTATATATATATATATATATATATATATATATATATATATGAGTGTGTGTGTGTGTGTGTGTGTGTGTGTGTGTTATTCTAATTAAAAATTCGCAATATAAACCTATTTTTGCAATGTCTTGTGAACCTAAAATTCTGGTTAGCCCCCGAACCCCGAACCCCGAAATTTTAGTTAGCCCCCCCTACTTTCTAATCCTGGTTCCGCCCCTGGTAATCCTAATGCTAATCCTAATCATAACGTTAACGCTAATCCTAATTTTCTTACACTAATGTTAATGCTAATCATAATTCCAATCATATGTACTACACCCAATCATTATTTTAAGGGTTAATGAGTCGTAACCCCTCATTAGCAAAAATATTAGAACTAGGTACCAAACATGTTTTTAATATGGTGCAACCCCCTCCATTTTACATATCCCAATACTATCCTTACATTTTTCTTTTGAACTAGACCCCCCCTCCCTTTAGTATAGGATCGGTCAACCAATTTGTGTGCGCGTTCTCTCTCTCTCTTCTTTAATTTTTTTTAATCATATTTCGATTTTTTTTACTTTTACCTTTTTTTTTGTTTGGAAATATTTACGAAATTGTAGTGAACAACTAAATTAATGAATTTAATGACTTTAGTAGTCAACTATAATATTCTACTAGTTTGCTATAGAATTGTGTCAGTAACTACAAAATAGTGAAAGTTAACTATGAAATTTTAATAGTTAGCTATAAATTGTGATAGTAAGACTTGTCATTTAGTTCAAATAAGTTTTGTCACCAGGGACCTATATGCTAACACCCTAATACTAGAGGGGATTTTCACTAATAGACCCTTCATTTTAATTTCTAAATAGTTTACGGTAAAACTTAAAAGTTATTAAAAAAAAATAACATGTTTCTCGGGTAAAACTTAAAAATTGAAAAAAAAAATAAAATATTTCTCGGGCGGGTCACCCCTAATAGAATGGACTCTTATCTTTCGTCCAACAAATACTATGGTAAGGAACATGCCTCTTCACTGCAAATCGTTATACATGACTAAAACGGAGTCCCCTTATACTAATTGTTGTCCTCAAGGTGAAATTATAGTAATTGTTGTCCTCAAGGTGATAAGTTATACTAATCATAGAAAACCAGCTTATTATCTCCAGGGGCGGTCCCAGGGTCTCGGAGGCCCGAGGCCCTCTTAATTACCAACTTTATTTTGACTTATCAACTCATTCCTCAACCATAATTCCACAACTTCATTTTCAACATATTTTTGCAAGATAATTTACAGTTAAACCTCTATAAATTAATACGGTCGTGACTAGGGAAATTCTATTAATTTAGCGAATTATTAAATTATCGAGTTAATAATTTAACACGTTTTCACCGAGTCGGGACCGAAAGAAAATATTATTTAATCGAGGTTATTAATTTATCGAGGTTCTACTGTATTTAAACCTGAGAGCTCCGTTTGTGATTTTTTTTAATATCCTAACTCAAACTTTTCTATTGCTCATTGTATCGATAGATTAGTACTAACCTAAAATTTATCGAGGTTCTACTGTATTTAAACCTAAGAGCTCCGTTTGTGATTTTTTTTAATATCCTAACTCAAACTTTTCTATTGCTCATTGTATCAAGTAAAAAAAAGTATAGGATTAGAAATAAAAGAATCAAGATAATCACTTATAAACTTAATTAATTCTTAGCTTGTCATTCAACAAAGAAGAAAAGAAAAAAGGAGGGAAATTAAAAATAGAATTAGAAAGAAAAAAGAGGGAAATTTTGAGAAATTAAAAAAAAAAAAAAAAAAAAAAAAAGAAAAAAAAGAGGGAAATTAAAAAGAAAAAAAAAAGAGGGAAATTAAAAATAAAATTAAACAAAACAAAGAGAGAGGGAATGGTAAGCTTTTAACCGTTAGGTCACGGACTCGAACACGCGACATACAAAAATCTATGAGTAATACTTAGCCAACTATGTTAAACAGAATTCTTAGAAAAATTTTGTAGCCTAGTAAATATATACGCATTTCAAAAAATTGGAGGCCCTAAATGTTTTCGATTTTTCGGAGGCCCAAGGCGACGGCCTTGCTCGCCTTGGGCTTGGGCCGGCCCTGATTATCTCCCACCCTCACAACAATTACATGGCTCCACAATGCTCCCACAGGCTTAGACACTCCTAAAAAAGGTCCGATACGCGTCAACCAAGACCAGTGCTTTCCCTGCTCCCCCAAACCGGTCAACTCCCATCTTTCGAACAAGTAGTTTTCTTCCGAAACTTGATTACGCGGGTACACGAATAGGTCAAGCGAGCTGCTCTCCTTGGCAAAAATCTTAATCTTCTTTTCACTGCTGTTTATTCGAATGGGAAGGGGCGTTCTCACAACGACCTCTTTCTGCATGTCGAAAGAGAGTACGAGACTCTGCGTAATATCCAGCCAATGAGCACACGAACCATCCTTGTATGACCCAATTGCCTTCTTGACAAAAGAAGGTGATGTGGCCGCGGCAGCAGCATCATCATCGAGTTGTCTCCATGTTTTCGTGCTCGGGGAGTATATGTCCACGCGGATTCCGTTTATAAGTCCTCTATCGATCCGACAATAATAAGACAAAAGTTGCACTAGTTTGATTTCGTTGGTAACGGAATCTAGACCTAATCCCATGCTTCTTTTGCTGATAAATCTGATACTGTCGCCGTCGGAAATTGGATAGCTCGGGAGAGTCTCGATTGTTCGGTCACAAGGGTTGCATAGGGTGATTTCTTGAATCTTCCTGTGGGTCCCGTAGATGCAGATGAAACCATTAAACGGCCCTACGATTTTGTCTATGGGACGACTATGCGTCTTCGTGAACGACGGTTGATAATTCAATAAATGTTTCGTCTACAGTTGTCAATTGTGACGACGGTGATACGCCGAACATGGCCAACGATAGTTTCCACTTTTCGGTGGTTGAATCGAAGGCGAGGAGAGCAAAGAAGTTGTTTTTTTTGCCGTAATTGTTGAGGTGCGATTTCGCGAAACTTGGGGAAGAGATTATATTGTTCCATGATTTGGATACGGTCTTGAAGCGGATCAGAATCTGCACAGGGAAGCAGATCATGATTTGTTCGTCAGGAAAGTCTGTCGTCGTAGTGTCATCACCTTTCTCGGTCCCTAGTTTTATCTGTTTATTGCTTCCCATCTCTTTCTCTGTTGAGAGGGAGAGAGCCTCTTTCTCAGAGACGTAGGGAGTGCACAAATAATTGTGCGCCCGTGTATATATATATATATATATATATATATATATATATATATATTGGACTTCTTTTTCTTGTTGAACTCTTCCCAAGTTTTCTAGAGAGAGATACTTGTTTCCTTGTTGAACTATTCCCATGTTTTCTAACGACATATATATTATATAGGGTCAGATCCTGTGTTCTAAACTTTTATGAGATACCCCCTTCAAATTGCGACACGTGTCCCAGCAAAAAAACCTATTTTTTCTTCATTTATGTATTGTCGCAAATACCCTTTTTACAATTATTATTTTAAAAAAATCAGCAATTATAAATTATTAATGAAATGTCAATTTTACCCTCTCTATTTTAATGCAATTTTAAATATATATTTATTGCTGAATTAAAATTTATAAAAAATCATTAAACCACCCATCCAAAATTGCATCAACCTGAATTTGAACCTGTGACCATCTGAAAACATACAAAAATACTTACCATTAAGACACAACACATAATTGACAATAAACTAACAATATGGATATATATCACAAAGCTACAATTTATAATGATTATAAAACTTATATAAATAATGTTAAATAAATTATTAATTCTCATATAATTATTATTATTACATATTAAAAATATCCCATACTAACAAATCTTTATATAATATAATTTAAAAATCTAAGGAAATGTTGTTCAACTCGTGTAATTTAAAAATTAATTTCGAAAGAATTTGAAGTTTGAATTGAATCGTAAATTGTAAGATTTAATTAAATCGTAATATTTGAATCAATTAAACTCATGTGTTTTCAATTCAAAAACAATATTCAAAGATTTGATCGATTAAGCTCAACTCATTTCAATTCGTAGACAATATTCAAATATTTGAATCGGTTAAACTCAATAATTTACAATAGCGTATTAATCAATCTGTGTATAGTTAAAGTTTAGTAACCTTTTTTTATTGAATTTTATCATAAAAAATAATAACATTTAATTGGTAAAAATAGTAAGATTTAATTGGTTCATGGTTAGATTAAATCTTACGATTTACAATCTGATTCTTACGATTTTACGAATTAAATTATTATTTTGTTGTTAAAATTGAATTAAAAGGATAGTAGACTTTAATTATAAATAGTTAACTCGATTAATACGTTCTTGTCAGTGGTTGAACTTAATCGATTCAAATTTTTGAATAATATTTACAAATTAAAAGGATTTGCGCTTAATTGATTCAAATCATACGCTTTAATTAATCTTATGATTTGATTCTTGTGTAATTTAGGAATTATTTTTTTATGATAAAATTGAATTAAAAATGTATTACACTTTAATTAATAATAGTTAATTTGATTAAGACGTTCTTGTCAATAGTTGAGCGCGCTAATGAATCGATTCAAATATTTAAATAATGTATACGAATTGAAAGGACTTGAGCTTAATTAGTTCAAATATTACGCTTTGATAAAATATTATGATTTACGATTAGGTTCTTACATGTGTTGGGAATTAAATTTATTATTTTTATGACAAAATTGAATTAAAAAGATATTAGACATTACTTATAAATAGTTAAATCAATTTTGTAACATGTTATGTCAATAGTTAAGCAACCGATTCAAATATTTGAATAATGTTTACTAATTGAAAGGGTTTGCACTTCATCGATTCAAATCTTACTAGTTGATTAAATTAAATATTAAAAGAAAATTCACAATATAGTATTTGTAGTATATAATTTTATTTTAAAGTAAGAAAACTACTAATTGGAATGAGTTATAATTTTTTCTTCTTCTAAATAAACATATTATTTTATTTTTTATTTGGATTTGCCACACTATCGATTAAATAACATAAGTGAGTTTGAATTAAGTTATGCATTTTTTTTATTTAATTGAGCATTCTTTACATTTTTAAATTGTGGATTTTATTAATACTTCTAATATTATATAATTAATGATAGATGTTTGGCGTATTGAACTGCAATTCTTTATATTTTTCAAACTTTATTTTATTAAATTTGTTAATAATTTATTTAATACCATTTAATAATAATGAATGTTGCAATTAATATTTGCATTAAGAGTATGTATACAATTATGGTTAAATATTTTATAATAAGTTAATGTGCTTGGATGATTAGAAGTGATAAATGTATTAAGAGGTCACAAGTTCGATTTTCAATGAATGCGTTTTTTTCGATTATTTATCAAATAAAACTCAGTCACAATGAAATTAAATTAATTATTTAATTAAAATATAGTAGGGGGTAAATTAGACAATTCAATGTTAATCAATTTTATATTAATTTAATAAAAAAAATAATCGAAGGATATTATGGTGATGTACTTCATTTTTTAGAACATAAGCCATGTTATTTTCCTAGGGTCCAGATTTAATCTTAGAAAATTAATGGTGATTAATGCATATCTCATAAAAGTTTAGAACATGGGGTATCTCACCCTAGAAAGACCCAATTATATATAGCATTGGAGGACTAGTTTTCTCGGGTTTAAGAATTTTGAAAATTTTCATTACTTATATATATATATATATATATATATATATATATATATATATATATATATATATATATATATCTATATATATATATATATATATATATATATATATATATATATATATATATATTCATTAATAATTTATGTATTGTCTAAAATACCCTCATTACAAATATTTAATAATTAAAAACATAAATAAAAAAAGCTCTTGCATCTCGGTGATTGTTCTTGGTAAATATTCTTTCAAACCCTATTAGAAAATAATTGATTTGCTGCCCTTCATCTGTCTGCAAATATTTTATATTGTTTACATATATTTTATATTGTTTACAGAGAAGAAGTCTGGTGCGAGACCGAGAATCCATATGTTGATAGTTGTATCAATATTATATTATTATTATTATTATTAATTCATTAATTTATTTTTAATTACTGATAATAGATTTGCTAGATGGAGAATCTGGATAATATAAACAAAGGAGTCATGAATAATACAGTTTTGACTAAAGGCAAAAGTAAGAATTCCGGGAAAATAAATCAGCAGCATAGTGAAGGGAGATCCTCTGCAAGGTGGAACGAATTTATGAATATTAAGTTTATTGAGTTATGTGAGGAAGAAATTGGAAAAGGCAATAGGCCAAACAGCCACTTCAATTCCAGTGGGTGGAAAAACTTGGTTAGAAGGTTCAATGAGGTGACGGGAAAAAATTATGTTTATAAGCAACTTCGCAATCATTGGGATTCTATGCAGAAAGATTGGATTTTGTTTAAGAAATTAATGCACCAGGAGATTGGAATTGGATGGAATCCTTTGACGAATTCAACTGAGGCTTCTGATGAGTGGTGGGCTCAAAAACTTAGAGTAATTTTCTAACACAAATCTTATACAAATTACTTATATATTTTATTAATAATATCTTAGATAACGTAGTACCTGTGATTATTGCAGGAAAATGGAGACTATAACAAGTTTAGGAACAAAGATTTATCACTAATTTGGTTTCGCTATGATAAACTATTTTCTGATATTGCTGCTACGGGAGAAAGAGCACGAGCACCAAACCAAAGAACTAATGGGGAGTTTAATGAAGTCGAAGAACATGTGGAAATTGACGATATTGATGAAATGATTATATTGGAGTAGATGAATACAATACAAATCCCGAAATGAAAGAAGAAGATGATATTGCCAAAGAAATTGTGTTTCCATCCTTTTCAACTCTCAAGAGAAAATCCATAGGAGAAAGCCATAGAGTCAAGAAACAGGTATCTGGGCAAGCTTCATTAAAGGAAGATATTCATTCTCTTCTTCAATTTATGGAAAAGAAGAGTAGTACCACTTCAACACTCTCCACAGAGATAACAATTGCAACAGCATTGAAGATGTTAAATAGCCTCTTTGGAATACCACCGTTAAGTGAACTTTGGAATTATGCTAGTAATTATATGAGCAAAAAGGATATGCGAGAAATATTTGCTAATCAACCTTCGGACGAGGCTCGGTTATGTTGGCTAGAGTATAACTTTAACGAGTATAAAAAGAATCGCTAAATGTAGTGCTTGAGAAATAATAGTTTCTTTTTTTGTTAGACTAGTCAATTGTACATTATGCACTAGATTTTTTTACTCATGTTTTTTGGTTTAGTTTTGCAATAAAATAATGATTTTCTTTATATTTGTCGTTTGAAGATTATAAGAACCTTTATAACTAAATTTATAAATATAGTTATTATATATTTTTATTGGTCTGTATGTTTGTGCTTTGTGCTGTTAATTCAATTTGTATGTTTGTGCTGTTAATTCAATTTGTGGACATAAATTTGTGTTAAGGTTTGCTATTGAGATCCTTAAATAAGAAATGGCTAGTTATTGTTTAAAGAAAACGTTTTTAATGATATATTGATCTATAATTTTTTCTTTATCTTTTTTTGGACAGTGAATGGAGCTATGGAGGTTTTTAGATTCTGCTGAAATAGATTGGTGGAATATTTCAAATTGCTCTTTGATTTTTCCAAATATTTTTGTTGACGAGGAACCTTTTGAAGATGAAAACCATCTTCAAGATGACTTTGAGTAGTTGGTTATGTGCCACATAACAACACGTAGCATCTTAACTTATTATCAGAACTACGTACACAAAATACCATGTCGAACATTTATTCGTACAGGTCATACATTTATAGAAGAGATATTAAATGGACATGAAGTGAGGTGTTATCAAGCTTTTCGTCTATCAAGATCGGTATTTATGGATTTTTGTCATTAGTTAGCCCATAAATATGATCTCCGTCCAACAAGGGGAATGTCTCTGTACAAGGAAGTTGGAAATTTTTAAGTGACTTGTGCTCATGGTGTGGATAATAGGTTATTGCAAGAGTTATTCAATCATTCATG
>NW_012194586.1:1166136-1237185 GCF_000504015.1 Erythranthe guttata
TTAAAACACTGTAAACAACCATCAAAATGCAATCCTAAAATCCAGTGTTTTGAAATCCGGATCAGACTGGGCCGGTTGAACCGGTTAAACCGCGAACCATTGCCTTATCCGGTCCGGTTTGACCGGTTAAACCATAATATCGGAACCCGAGTAAAAATCGAGTGTTTTTGCCAAAAATTGTGTTTTCTCTTAAAAAATAAACAAATAAAATGACCAAAACGACGTCTTTCTACTGCCCAGTTGAAAAAAAATTAAATCAATTTTTTTTTTTTGGTAATTGGAAGACATTGTTTTTTATCATAATTTCTATAATATTTGAAATGATTCCGTGTAATATGTGTGTGTTTATATGTTATGTGTAAAAGAAAAATAAGGGTTATTTACGTTTTAATTGGGAAATCAGTTAATGTGCATGAAAGAAAATATCTTTATTTACTATAAAAATTATGTATAAATAATTATAAAATAAAAAATAGAAAAACCAGTTGGACCCAGTTGATCCTGTCCAACCGTGACCCAGTAGCTTGTTCGGGTCAATGTTCGGTCCGGTTTTCAAAACATTGCTTAAATCTCAATGACTAGAGAAAGTAAAAATCAATTCCACATATTGGCATTAATCTCAATGGTTTTACACATACTATACAAAAACCTCGGATGAACTCACCTAAGCAACGCCCCTCTTGTCACAACAAAATTTTTCGGACAAGGATTCCAACGAAGGAGCCAGACCAAACATGGACAATGCTAAATTTCCGAGATAGAAAATCCCCTTCAACGGACAAGCTTTTAACAATTAACGTAGTTTACAATATACCTCACATTGAATGACGACTGTCGTTCTTGATTTTTGGGGTTCGTTCATCTTGGATCTCTTCTAGTTCTTCGTCATCACCTCTTTGACCGGCCTGTTCTTTCCAATAAGCCACCAACTTCTTTAACCGAGCTACTTCTTTCGACGACACATTTTTACTTGGGTCGTTCACAATCGATCGGACTCTAGATGCATACCTGAAATCGTTCAAAGATTAAGTTAACTTTGCAATCATTGAATATATATGTATATATATATATATATATATATATATATATATATATATATATGAGAGAGAGAGAGAGAGAGAGAGAGAGAGAGAGGGGGGGGGGGAGTGGGGTGCATACGTTAAAGAGTTGTAAGTCTCGTCGAGATTTGATTCAGCTGGAGATATGTTGACAAACATCAACGTTTTAGCATTGCCACCCAATGAATCACTCATGAGCATGGTCAACTTGTGATTTCTGTACGGGATGTGTTGGTTTCCGGAAGATAAAGCTCCAATGACATCACCTATGGCTGAAAGTGACTTATTAATGCTTTGTGCTTCCTTCAATTGGTTACCCGAAGAACCTGACTTCTTTACTCTTTCAGATCCAGCAAGATCCACAAAGCTTAACTGCACACGGATCAAAATATTAAGCCCCAAAAAAAATATTCAGACACAATGCTTAATGGATAAATTACGAAAACACCCTGAACTTAAGCTAAATAACGAAAAACACTCCCACCTATTCGAAATTACCAAAAAACCCCAATGATTAACTGTTGATCGAGTTTTTTAACAGAAAATGTGTACAGTCTGTTAAATAGGTGAGAAATAAAAGAAAATATTTGAAATTGTGTAAATTTTATTCCCTCGAATCAACAAAAATCCATGAAAAGTCACAATGTAAGGGGGTTGGTGTAAGACGGAAACAAACCTCAGAGGGGGGTTTTGGTAATTACGAATAGGTGGGGGTGTTTTTTGTTATTTAGCCTAAGTTCAGGGGGGGTTTCGTAATTTACCCATGTTTAATTTTAGTCATCTTGGTAACTCAAAGTGGATTTGCTTCACATATAGACACGTAAAAAATTTCATACCTTTCCTCTGGCAACAGCTTGAGTTTGAAGATTGGTAGTCTCGATAACAATGGAGAGTATCAGATGCGATCTTGAACTTTGTTCATTCATAAGTGTCCCGGTCGTATGCCGTTGTTCGGATCCTCTGTCAATGATATTTCGTAACTCCTCGTATGATGAAATCGACAAGATTGTGACGTTTTCCACAACCACCATTCCCTGTCGTACAATATATAGCACAATTAAATCACAATAATTTTATATTGATAATTGATATGATTTCTATATCGTCCACGATACTTGAAGACAATCAATCACCTTAGAGTCTTTCTTTATGTCCAATTTCAAACGCTTTGCTTGCTTGGGCAGTAGGAGATCGATTAGAGTATCTTGATATAACTCCACCATATACACCTGCATATGTTCATATAAAATTGCTTGGGCAAGACAATCTAAACAGTACAGCTCATAATATCACTTAAGGCCACGTTTGGTTGCCAAGATAAGATTAAATAGTCTAATGAAACCCAATTATATTATTGGACCTAGAAGGTTCAATAAAAAGATAAGCCATGATAACATAATATTTGCGGGGCGATCCGGCAAGTTATTGCAGATACCAAACATCAAACAAAGTCCAATTATTTGGTTAATCATCGCTAATCTCCCCAACTAAACGAGGCCTAAGATTATTAGCTAATGCATAACAAAGTCAATTATCAAACTGGAAGTGCTGAGTAATAATTTGATCTCCTAACAAACAAATCTTATTACCTTCAAAGAAAACGAGAGCTTTTTAGAGTCATGTTTGATAATCCTAAAAACTTCGGAAATAGCACGAGGAGTGAGCCCGGGATTGTTCTCGGATCCGTAAATTGTAAACGTCTTCCCGGAACCAGTTTGTCCGTAAGCAAATATGCAAACGTTGTATCCATCGACGGCAGATTGTACCAAATACTGCATTAAAAGGAAAATGATATTTTAAATAAACAAAAAAACACCATAATTGATTCCAATAATGGAAATTGACTAGATACAATTTCAAAAATTCACTAAATAGATATCGAAGACTTACCCTAGTATCCTCAAAAATATCATCTTGAGTGGCATGGCCATCAAAAACACGATCATACATGTGTTGTTTCATTTTGCCATCTCTCCATGTATGCTCTACTGTGAACTCGTCTACATTTCCCAGTACATTTTTTTCTCTCTCGTGTATTTCTTTCTCACTCAAAGGCCTCAATCGACAATAGACTCGAATCTTCCCTTTCATGTCTAAGAAAAACAAAACAAAAATTCATTCAACAAATAATCGAGACTGCCAAATTTCTGAATTATCTATATATAGCTTAGTCTTTAATGGAGAGTACGCAGGTAAAGAATAAAACTAAATATGTATCAATATTACCTTCTATTATGTTAAAGTATCGTTTTCTCATGACTTGTTCTTCCTTGTAGAGTGCCTCCGTCTCAGCCAATTGAGCTGCTTGCATCTTCAAAATTGCAGCAGTTTGCTCGTTCTTTCTATCAATATCCTGAACAAGAAATTTATACATTAAAAGCTTTTGGACATGTAACTGTACTACAACATATAAGCAAAAGAAAATATTATAAATATATATATATATATATATATATATATATATATATATATATGCATGTACAAAGATTTAACCTCTTTCATTTCTCTGAGCTCCTCCAACTCCCTGAGATTATTTTGCAACACAGACAACTCCGAGTCCTTACTAGCAATAGTCGATTGTGCAACAACCAAACTTTTTGCGGCATCTTCTAATTTTTTTTCAAGTTCAAAAATACGAAACTTCATGATCTTGTTTTCCTGTTCAAACCTTCGCTCGATAATGGAAACCTGCATTCGAAGAATCTCAACAATTCCGAGGTGATATAAGCAATATCATATAGTTGGGTAAAGTAAGAAAACTAAACATTTTTTTACCTCATCGGCATTCTTCCTTTCAAGCCTTGAGAGTCTTTCTTCAAGAGACGTTTTCTCATTTACAAGTTTCCTTTTGGATTCTTCTACAGCATGCAACTCTACAGTGCGTGCTTTTAGTTCATCTTGTATATTACGCAAAACCTATTCGTAACGGTCAAAAATGAACTCGTAAAAATTTTGGAAGACGAAAACTTTAATCAGATACAATCAACCTGTAGAAACTGTAAAGGAAAAAATTAAAATAACATATTTATACCTGGTTATTTGTTTCGACCAACTCTTTCCTAATGTTGTTCTCTAATCCCTGACTATTCAGCTTCGCAAATTTCGCCTCAATGTTTTGTTTCTCCAATAATACAGCCTATAGACAATCAATAATGATATTCAGCTTTGCAGATACCGATGAAAAACGATTGCAGTTTTTATTTTTTTAAAGATTGCAATTACCTGAAGTGTGGTGTCTTTTACGTTGCAGAAATTTCTCAACTGGTCGCGTTCGGAAATGATATTTTCCAAGTATTTTTCCTCAGACCTCATATTGCCTTTCAAACTCTCCAAATCTTCTTTCAATTTCAGTTCTTGCTTTTGCTTTTCATGCAGATCCTCTTGCAACTGAGTAACAAAAGGCAACAACAGTGAGTTGTATAGTTGTGAGTGTGCGTACGAGACTTGCGCTTAGTAGAATCAAACATGAGTGGTCGAAATAAATTTCCAACAAGTGTTTTAAAAATTAGTTATATCTTTTAAAAAAATCATGTACTCACTTGATTTATTTTGTTCTCTGATTCTTCAAGAGATTTCGACAGTTCAAGAACGCGCTTTTCATTGATGTCCATAGTTGGTCGAACAATATCAGAAGCATGTCCACTAACTGAACCATTAGCAGCTGCACGTGCTTTGGAGTATCGGCGTAGCATTACGTCGTTTATATGTGTTTGAAGGGCAACACAAATTTCTTCTCCCTAATTCAAATAATAATAATGTTAACCAACCAATAAGACGAAGAAATATAAGACCGTTATATTTAAATAGAAGGGTAAATTACAACCACCTCCTGAGGTATGGTCAAATTACGAAAAAACCCTGCTGTTTGGATAATTACATCTACCCCTCAACTATGAATCTTTTTACATCTCCACACCCTTATGGTGTCAAATTCAACATAATCATCTAGATTCCGTGGAATGTTCTCTAGTTTGTACTCGTTTTGTGCAAAAATACAGTTTCCGATGCACCACAATCTGATATATACAAGCCAAAAATACATCTTATGATCATCTAACTTCAAAATGTGAGGCTCGAATGGGATAAAACGGGTCGAAAATTGAGAATATTTCATATAATCTAGAAGATTCCACTAAATTTGAAACCTCAAGGGTGGACGTGTAAGAAGATTTATAGTTGAAGGTGGTTGTAATTACCCAAACAAGAGGGTGGTTTTCGTAATTTGACCATACCTCAGGGGTGGTTGTAATTTACCCTAAATAGAATTGTCAATCGTAATCATCTAACCTGCTTCGTTTCAAACTGAAAAATATGCAACACACCAGCAACTCTCATCTTAAAAAACACGGCAGTATTACTGCTCCCAAACTGCATTATATCCCTTAACTCGGCTGAATGCAGATACTCCTTTGGAACCGGGCGGAAGAAATGAACCTTTTGGGAAAACAGAGCAATCACATTTAGACAACTTATATAATACGATTACTATAAATGTCAATGCGGAATTCACAAAATGGCATTTACCCCTCGCTTGTTAATTCCTATAACAATTTTGCCCGGCAGAAGTCCAATGGGATCGTCAATCTTACGAACGGCAAAGAAAACTGAGTTCCCGTAAGGAAGTGTTCTCAAGATCCGCAAGAATTGTTGTCGAGCATCATCTTTTGTCAAATTCTCCTACAGCTCAACAAAATAGCACAAAGCCATTAATTTAATTATCTAGTTATTTAAGATCTTTGTCCAAAGGAACAAATAGAAAACGAGCAAAAAGATAAGGTATTTATTTTTCGATGTCTCTCACCATTGACCGATAACGAGAAAGAACATCCGGTTCCCAGTCTCTCTTGGCTCGAGTAATTGCAATTTGTCGGGGGAGGAATCGTTCCAAAAGTGATGTCCAGTCCCTGTAATATTTATGCAAATACATCCAAGTAAATAAATGAGTGCAAAAGTTCCTATATAACAATTTAATTTAAAGCCAAAAAAATTGCAGATTAAACGCAGAAAAATAAATTTAAATAAGTTAAAGAGCAAGGTAACTAACGTGCATGTTTCAGGAGAAACAACATATCCAATTTCAACGAGAATCTGCAAAGCAGAAAGCTGTGCAGCATCATCCCTTCCAACGGGATAATTTCCTAACACATAATCGTGTTGTAGCTGTAAGAAAGAAAAAAATAATGATGAGAGAGAGAGAGAGAGAAGGAGAGAGAATAGTTATAAGACAAAAAAAGTAACTGACATATAAATACCTGGACATACGACAACTGCAGAAACATCGGGTCTGTAATAGCTTCGTCGGACTCCCTAAATAGCTTCTTTTTGAAAGTGAGTTTACAGTGCAAAATCTCTCCTTTACTTCGGTCCTTTGATGCCTTAAAGTCGGCGAGTAGATCTCCGATATATTTATTATCATCTAAACCAATATACTCCTCTACGGAATGTAACAACACGTTATTAATATATTTGTAGGAAAACTGAAGCAAGTTTCAAGAGATTAAAGAATTAATAACTGTAGCTGAAGGAAGTGTATTTTGATATAATTACCATTTCCAATGTCGGGTGATTTTGAAACAACGACAGCCTTGCGACACTCAAACAAACTGAAGCTAGAGAATGCTGATAATTTTATTATCCCAGCAAGCTCCTGAAGTATTCAGCATCAATGACCCAATAATTAATGAAGTGTTGTATCGAAATTTTATCGAGAATAACGGAACGCGATTTATGCTTGAATTAGAACTACATAATGTTAACAATGTATCTATATGAATACATATGCATATACATCTATACCTATATATATATACAGAATTATATATATATATATATATATATATATATATATATATATATATATATATATATATATATATATATATATATATATATATATATATATATATATATATATATATATATAGTTGGCGTTCGTTTCTTTATCAATAAATAGGGGGATGGACGCTGAAGAAGGTACGCACTCAAAAAAAAAATCAAGATGATGACGACTCCAATTGGAAACTAGCACCAAGCCAAGCCACTCAACCTAAGAAACTATAGATGTACTCTAAACTCACACTGAGTTAACTCACCAACACATACACAGTCAACCAATCAAAGGAACACTCTCACACTCAGTTAAAACCCCGGTTTCCTCTCGCACAAAGTTTCAGTCACTCACAGAAAAAAATTGATAGAAGAAAACAAAGTAAAGTTAACAGTAAAGTGTTACATTTATTCCTCTCTAAGATCAATATAAATAGACACGAAGCCGACGGTCGAAAACAACGTATATATATATATATATATATATATATATATATATATATATATATATATATATATATATATATATATATATATTATATATATTGTAGCTAGAGGACCATTTAGCATGCAACAACTTAAGCATGCAAATTACAGCATGTCACCTGAGTATGCTTTTGAACTTAGGAATCATATTCAGAATGATATTTAATTGACCAAAGGCTATGTTAACAGAGCAACTATTTATACGTAAGTCAGTCGAGTTCTCCTCTTTTTATCATCAGATCAGAAAATTCTCTCGTTTTTTTGATATTTAGTGGATCTCCTTAGATGCACTGCACTAATAAAGTCTCGCATTATTCGAAAACGGTACTTAAATTCTATAAAGAAAGATGCCATGCGACACACTTAATTGCATTTATTCGAACAACTTCCCGGTGACATTGAACAATTGTGAAGATGAAGTAGAGAGAAAACCTAGATTACATGAACATTACAAGAAATCCAGACTTTTATATAGATAGGCCTTGTTTGGTTGGGGAGATTAGTCATGATTAACTAAATAATTGAACTTTATTTGATGTTTGGTACTTTGGTATCCCCAATAACTTGCCGGGTCAACCCGCAAATATTATGTTATCATGGCTTATCTTGCCTTCAAGGCATGTTTTTGTTGGATCTTCTAAGGTTCAATAGTACAATTGGGTTTCATTAGATTATTTAATCTTACCTTGGCAACCAAACGAGACCATAGTAGATAGTAGATAAAAAAAAATAATACAACGACAGTTACAAAGTTAATGACGCATAAGCACATCAAGAAAAATTAAAAAACAGTACCTCGACGGCATCGGCTACAGTTGTCGCCATGTCATACGTAATCTCTTCAAATGTCTCGTCCAAGAAAAACACTATCGTTGTAAGTTTTTTACCGGTCAAAACAGCATCAATCTCCTCGCGCCCGGGTATTATATGCCTTGGTCCGGCCTTACCCGAACGCTTTAATGCATTTAATGTATTCATCGCAAGCGCTTGCACTTCGGAATCATTATTAGGGTTATGTGCCACAGTATGTACATACTCGGACATATATCCACCAATTTCCTTGCTAGGTGGCATGCACGATGCACATAAATACATTAACTCCCACGCTTTAATCAAAGAGTGCCTATTCACAACAAATATCAATAATTAATTACATTGTTGGTTTTGGAATCGACTTTGAAAAGGTAAAAAAATCAATCCGTACATACCTATCGAGATTATTTCTTGTCTGCTTTGAAATTTGCATAAAAAGTTCGTCTCGAAGTTCAGAGCGCTTCAGAGTATGCTTGTATAGTTTGGTAACAAGGTCGATTCGGTCATCTAAGCTGGTTGGAGCAACTCGATCGGAGGAGGAATCAACTCCGATATACTTTAGAATAACTTGAAATAGCTTAACTGCTCTACCGACCAGATCACTGTTTATTTTCAATAACGAAGTTGGGATAGGATCCTGTCAAGAGGTACACTTTTGATTAGAAATTAAAATTAAATTAAATTAAAATGGATAACTAAACATCGCACTCGTAACCTTTTGAAAACACAGCATATCCTCAAAGGTGAACTTCTCTCGAACTTGCATTCCGGCTGTTTTTTTAGAGAAGAAACTACGTTTACCAGCTGAATGAATCTGCTTCTGCATTGCCCTCAAAAATCCCTCCACCTAAAAGTAGAAACAAATCATTTAAAACCCAATGCTCTCTAATAACTCAAAATTAATGGTGTTTCGGTTGCAATTTCTTAAAAACGAAAATCGTAAAATGTCCACCTGGAATTTGTCGATCAATGGTATAGCACCGGCAAGTTCGGGCGGCATAACTGAAGACAGTGTATTAGGCGTGCTAAAAATGCATAATAATTTGTGAGTTAGAAAGAAAAAAAATCGTTTACATTAACTGCCCGTCGAGCCCCAAAAAGAAAGAAAGAACAAAAATTAAAATTAAAATTAACGAAAAAACTCACGGCGGTGCGAAATTGGAACCATCGGAATCGTAATCATCGCCGTTTGAGGTGGCAAAAGAGTTGTGGGAAGGGGTTTCAATCCCATTACTCGACCCGAACGACGACCTACTTGATCTCAAGCTTTGAGCCATATCCGACGTCATTTCCTTACACGAAGCAACAACATCAAAATCCCCAATTCAAAACCCACTCTCTGCAACTAATCTTTTCTTCTTGTTTCTCTACTCTTTCTACCACAATCAATTTGTGGAACTAATTCTGTATCATTAAAAACAATTCTAACATATTTAAATCTCGAAAAAAGAAAATGCAGCCATTAACACAGTAAAGCTAAATTTGATAAAGCCATAAACAGTAAAATATACCATACACAAAATCTCACACATTAAATAAAACTCCAGCAAAGATCAGAAGCGAATAAACCCCAATCCACGAGATCCAGCGCAAATAATTCAAAAAAAAATATATATATATATATATTTACATCATCGAACTTCAATTATTGAAGCTCAGAAGAAACCCAGAATTAATTAACCCCAAAAAAAACATATACTAAAAGCAAATCAGCGTTCAAGAGGCGAAATCAAGTAAATAAAAAGCATAAACAAGAATGTAGAGACAATGTGTAACGGAATCTATGAGCGATTAATACCAAAAGAAGTGAATCGATAATCTGACCAGCTAGAGAGAGATGGAAAATGGAGTAGAGAGAGTGAAGGAGGGAGAAATGAGGTAGTAAGGGGGGGTCACGAGAGTTTTTCTTTTTTTAAATTTTAGCAATTTTATTTATTTCCGATTTAATATTAATCGTTTATTTTTTTTAATTTTAATTTTAAATTAAGGAAAAATGTATTTGTTTTGTGTGTTTGTCTGTTTCTTACAAAATCGTGCCATGATGTTTTAAAGTTTAAACCCCAGCCTCAGCCACCCCGGGGCCCACCCACCCTCTTCCCTAGCAGTATGTATGCACATTTATTTTAATTCAGAGTTTAATCTAAAACAATGATTTTATAATTATATGGAACACGTTGTATACTAATTTTACATATAATGATTATTTACAAATTACAATACACAGACTTTTTTGGCATAAATTTTGTAGGGTTTTTATAAATATAATGTTTACACTTTACTAGCAATTCTCCTTGTACGATGTACATGTAGCATTGCAAAAGAGAAGACAATTTTTTAAATATATAAGTAGCATTGCGAAAGAGAAGAAAATTTAAATATATGATAATTAAATTGTATTTAAAAAAATAAATTACACAATAGAGAAATAATTAATTGTGAAATTTAAATTATCAAAATGGTATCTAATTAAAATAAAATAAATTCACATTGATGTGTGTGTGAGCTTGAGAGATTTTACTTTACTCTCTCGATAGTTAAAATAAAAAAATTTGCATACCATATGTGAAAGAGATAGATTTACAAAGAAATTTAAAAACTTACAAAAAAAAGGAATAAAAAAACTATTCGAGTTGCAATGGAAATTAAAAGAGGCTGGAAAATAAAGGTTTAATTTAGTTTGCATCCTTGAAATATATCATTCTGACATTTTGCACCATCCAAACACAATATATCATGTATAATGCACCCCATGTGATTTTTTAAAGCTAATAAAGGTAATTTAATATTTTTAGTGATATTTAAAAATTATATTTTTTATCATAAAAATAAATATTTTACGAAATAAAATCCTTCAACTATTTCATTATCAAGTTATCTGAAAATCATATTTTCTTTCAAATATGTCTACCCAATATTTCCACCAATTACAATAAAAGATCTACTAATCGAATAATTTAGTGATAAAAGTTTATTTGATTTTATTTTGTGAGAAAATATATTTTTTTCAATTATCTGGTGTGATTTTTATTTTTTTTGCGCTTTGTGCGCTCGAAATTAGGTTGGAGGTTGAAAAAAATAACAATGTCATTTATTATTCTGCACCCCAGAAAAAAAAACCAATTAAAAAATATTTTTTTTATTATTCAATTCAGGGTGTATTGTAAATGTGCAAAGTGCTATTATTATTTTTCAATGATGCAAAGTGACAAAATAGTATATTTCAAGGGTGCAAAGTAGAATTAAGCCGAAAATAAAAGATGAAAAAGTAATAATAATTATTTTTTTAAAACATTATAAACATGTTATTATGGTTTCTTAGATTTAACATCTTATATATAAAAGAAATAAACGTTGGGCAACCCTAAAAAACCCTAATTGTATTTTTCTATAATTATTTATTTTTAATATTTTTATGTACTAATTTTCAACAATTATCAATCTCTTATTTTTCATCTCTTAATATATAAAGATAGAATTTCGATTTGTTAAATCTAAACCTATATATTTGGATTATAAATCTTAATATGTAAAATTTAAAAAAATTAATGTTATATAAAATATGAGTAATATTGCATTATTAAATTTTACTATGTTAATGTACTATATTTTCTTATTATATATTAAATTGATTTTTTTTTTTTTTTTTTGAGTAATATCCCGTGCATCGCACGGGGAAAAATGTTATTCCTTGTATCGCACAAGGAAAAATACTAGTGTTTATAAATTTATTGTATGTGGTGGTGAATTACTATATAAACTCGTGGGAGAACATTTATTGATCTTAACCAAATAAATGTATTTGATGTTAGTACTTGTTTACCATTGTCACTATTAAATGTTTTTAACTAAATATATGTGTATTCTTATTAATACCCCCAAATTAAATATGCGCATAATTTTTTGTGTTCATATTTTGGTGATTTTTTATTTCTGTGCCTACTGTTTACCTTAACAATCTTGTTTCTGAAAATATTATAAGTTCTCCACGTAGAACTTCAGATTTGTTAAATTTATTATAAACAATGAATGACTTCAATTTTGCCAATCCTTCTTTTGAATATATAGGATTGGAAAATTAAAAATATGTTGCATTATTACATGTAATATTATAACAAAATATATATGTTCAAGAAGTTACAAAAAGATATATGATAGGCTTAAATTTTTCAGGGCTTTGGGGCAACATCTGTTAATAAAAATTTCGAGCGTTCAGGGACAAATTTCAATAAGGCAACAACATACAACTGTAATAGCACTGAGAATATGATGCAGTGAAAAGAAAATAAGAGGGTAAATGGGAAACTGAGCGACTTAATATCAGATAATTAATTTGAGTTTTAAATGGGTGTGGCTAATTTAAAAAAGAAAGAAAGTATCGTATAGTGAAAAAAAAAATTGAGAATAGGCTTCAGTCTACTATACTTGGGAATGGACTCACCCCTATGTGCAACATTGCATAGATTTATTGTAAAATAGTCAATCGAAGTTAAAATTATTACTTATATCAATTGAATACTATGAAAATATTGTTTATTACCTCTTAAGTAAAAAAAAATTGATACACATAAAGGATAAAAATTAAATCAGATTATTTGATGCTTGATTCCAAATTGATCATCAAAAGATTTGTTTGAACATAATTTTTATTTTAATAAAAAAAACATAATTATTTTCAGTAAAATGAATATGAAGTTCGGCTCAAACTTGAGTTTAATTAGAAAAAATAAAAACACACACACACACACATTTAGTTAAATTACTCAAGTACGTTCGAGTTCTAATTAATTACTAATCAAATCAAGTTTCAACACAATTGAAAAAATCTTGATGAATATTAAAACGAGCTTGAACAATCATGCATTCGAAACATTTCGGTATGCATTTTATAATAATGTTTTATTTCTTGCATAAAATGAATTTTTTTATTAAGAATAATGGAAATATGGAATATGGAGTAATGACATAGAACCTTGAGTTAGGCATTGTTAGTTGGACGCCACTATTTGACTACCTTACGAGAATTATCAATATATAGGGAACAAATATTCCCCCCAAAAAAGAATAAGAAATAATTGAATTTGAGGATAAAGGCATCCATAGTGACAAAGATGTGAGACAAGTCCTCCATTTCTTGGAAATGGATTTAAATAAAATATAACACATGAAATTTGTGGTTCATATAATTTCCAAATAACAATATTAATTACAGGGGTTTTTGTGATAAAGTCCCCAACCAAGCATGTTTATTATTCTAGGTTTAGGGGCTATATCTCTTTCACCAATAAGCCCATCCCTTTAATATTTATTATAAATAAAGGAAACATTCATGTATATCACAATATTACCCTCAATCCTTTATACCCAATTTTTAATGTGCTCCAATTTCATCCTTAACTTAATTTAACCTCAATTTGACCCCAATTTTTTTTTTTTCCAAATTTTTTTTTTCAGCCGGATTCCGGCGTTGACTTTTCAAAAAAAAAAAAAAAATCTTTCTTTCTTTTGGATTTTTCGCCGGTTTCCGGCGTTGACTTTTTCGTTTTTTTTTCTTTTCTTTTTTCTTCTCTTTTCGTCCGGATTTTTTCGCTGGTTTCCGGCGTTGACTTTTTTTAGAGTTTTTTAAGTTTTTTTTTTTTGTTTGTGTTGTTTGTTTGTTTTTTTTTTACGTCCGTCGCTAAACATTGACCGTAATTGTGCTGTCACTGACAGTAAATTAACGTAATTATATTGTCAATGATAGTTAATTAACGTAATTATACTGCCGTTGACAATACATTTTATGTAATTGTTCTGCCGTTGACAGTAAATTAACGTAATATTATTATTTTTTTTTTTTTTTTTTTTTTTTTTTTTTTTTGATTTGTTGACAAGTCAACGTAATTATATTACTGTCGTTGACAGTAAATTAACTGTAAACACAATAATATTACTGTCAACAACATCAATATTATTATTTTCTTGGGGTTTTTGCTTTGTTTGAATTATTAACGGAGTAACGTAATAATATTACTCTCTATTATTGTAATATTACTGTAAACACAATAATATTACTGTGGTTGACGGTAATATTACTGTTGTTATAGTAATATTGCTGTCAACCACATCAATATTATTATTTCGTTTGTATTTTCTTGTTTGTTTGAGTTATTCACGGAGTAACGTAATAATATTACTGTGGTTGACGGTAATATTATTGTTGTTATAGTAATATTACTGTCACTCACAGTAATTTAACACAATAATATTAATTCTTTTGGCTTTTTATTATGTTTACATTTGTTGAACGGTCAACATAGGAATATTACTCTATTACACAATAATAATGAGTTTTGTTGTGTTAATATTACTGTGCTAGAGATTAATATAGCAATATTACTGTGTTAAACTGTAGTTTAGTTAATTTTACTGTGTTTAACAGTAAGATAGTTAATATTACTGTCAATCACAGCAATATTATTGTGTAAACGAAAAAAAAAAAGTTACAGAAAGAAAGAAAAGAAGAGAGAAAAAAGAAAAATCGAAAAAGTCAACGCCGGAGACCGGCGAAAAAATTCGGAAGAAGAAAAAAAATTTTTTTTTTGAAAAGTCAACGCCGGAATCCGGCGGGAAAAAAAAAGTTTTTGAAAAAATATTTTTTTTTGAAAAAATAAAAGTTTTGGGTCAAAATTGAATAATTTGTGAAATTTGGGGTCAAATTGAGGTTAAATAAAGTTAATGATGAAATTGGAGCATACTAAAGTATGAGGGGTTATTTAAGCCTTTTACAAAAATCTGGACCATGTGTGGACTTATTGGTAAATAAATTTTTTGTCTTGATCTCTTTATAAATAAGTACCCATTGATGGACTTATTTGTAAAGACCCCTTAATTACAAACTCAAAAAAGGATTCGGTTTATAGATTCTTATTAGGTAAATAACAACCGTACTTCTGAGGTAAGATTTATTTAAGAAAAAAAAAACTTTTATATTTCCATAATTACATCTACCCCTTCAAATTTGTAAATTTCTTACATTAGCACCCTTTTGTAGGGGTAGGTGAAAGAAATTTACAACCACATGGGTCTGAATGTAATTTCTAAAACATGGGGGTTTTCTTGTAAATTAACTTACCTCAAAGAGGTGGTTGTAATTTACACAATTCTTATTTGTTGCCGGTCGTAGACATACCCATAGTTTGGGCCTATGATTTTAGGGGTTGTGGATTTTTTTTTAAATTACTATTTTTATAAAAATATATTTTTATCTAGTATTTTTATTCATTGCAAAATTTGAGATCTCATGTTAGTTTTTATATAAAAATAGAGAAATATATGTAAATTTTGTATCAAATTTAATATTTATGTATATAATCATTACAGATGGATATTAGAAGAAAAAAAATGGTCACCCCTTTTAATTAGGGCTGTCCGTTGGTTGAGTTGGTTGATTACCAACCATTAAACCAATTCAATCCAACTTACCAACTTTGATAATATTGAAAGTCATTATCGACCCAACTTTGATATGTTGTTTGATATTATCGACCCAACATAAATGGGCTAGTTGATGGTTGATCATTCGTAGAAAAATATGGGTTGAAATTGGATTGGTTGGTGGTTAAAACCGATCCATGAACGAATAGTACAAACATGAGGAAAGTCATTTATTGGAAAATGAAAAATATTGTGGTTTTCTGAGTAAGGAATTATTATATTAAATCGTCATATGATTTTATTTCATATTTGGTGAAACCAAAGTCATTTATTGAGTTCACATGTTTCACACACTAAGGTAGTTAAAACTAAAATCCCATTGTTCCTTTATTATCCCTTTTTCCCTTCTTATTTGTATTAATCGACAATTGGCAGCTACTCCATACCGTACCTGGTCAAAGAATTTGAGGTCCTATTGGCACGCGATATTAAATTAAAGTGTAAACTACACCTACACCCTTTAAGTATGCTAAAATAATTATAAGGTCTATGTATTATCGGAAATTACAATTACTCCCTGAAACAGTATTAGAAACTCGAACGGGACAATGCATTGTATATATTATTCCGGTAAAAGTTCTAACGGACTATTACATATAGTAAGTGGTGGAGACAACATAAAACTACGAGGTGACATGACTCCTACAACATTTCTTAAATCACCCATAGCCCTATGTTGTTTCCATCACTTCCTGAAACTAAAAGTCAGTTATAATTCTATCAGAATAACGTATCCAATGAATTATCCCATAGTTTCTAACTATGTTTCAGATGGGGGTGAGTGTAATTACGAATACCACATAAACCTTAAAGTTATTTTAGCATACCTCAGGGATGTGAGAGTAATTATCCTAAGTTAAAATTGGAAACCAATTTATTAGGTTGTTGACCAATTGTTGGCAAGGGCAAACTCAAGCCCACCCTCAATTTACAAATCCCCCCTATGTTATACTATATATTTATTTAGCCCACTTAAATTTTATTAATTAGCCTACCTAAAATTTCAATTAATGCGAAAGAAGCCCCAATTTTTTATTTATTAGCCCACCTAAAAATTCAATTAATGCAAAAGAAGCCCCCCCGTTTTTTTTTTTAATTAGCCCACTCAAAATTCAAATTAATGCAGAAAAAGTCATAAATCTATTAATACAAAAAAAATCTAAAATTTGTTTTTTGTTTATTTTTTTTTCCATTTCTTCTTTTCCTATTTACAAAAAAATACTCAAAAAATGTTGCCCCCATATCCCCGAAAATTTAAGGCCACCCTGTACCAAATTTCTGCACTCCCCACTGCATCCAATCCAAAATTTTCAGGATAATTTAACATCTATTTTTCGATTTTTTTTTTTTTTTTTTTTTTTATGATTGCAGTATTAAAAAAAATTATGCGTGAAAAGAAGAATGACTCGGATAAAATTAATTATTGCAAGGTGTCGTTAAAAAGTTATTTTGTGATTAAAAATAAGGGGAAATATGCAAAACCCCCCTCAAACCATAAATATTATGAGTTAAACCCATTTGACTTTTAAGACTTTTGCCCACACCCAAAGTCCAATCTTAATTAGTGAAACCCCCCTCAACAACTTTGATAAGACGAAACTACCCTTATCAGTAGTTTTTAAAATAATTGCAATATTTATTTTCCATAACCGTCTCACGTGATTGTAGGATTACATTAATTCTCTCCATATATCTCTCTTTCATTCTCTCTCTCTTTCTCACGCATCTTCTCTTTTTTTTTTTTTTTTTTCTTCTTCAGCCCATAATCCTCCATCACTCGCCAATGGACACCACTCAGCCGCACACGGCGCCGGCGCCGGGTTTGATTGTCCTTCCGAAGAGCGAACGAAAAAAAGGGAGAAAAATCAAGTTTTTGAGATGCAACAGTTTTCGTGCAGAGGCCAGATCGGAAAATCTAACCATCGGATCGGGTTGATATTTTTACACATGATTCGTAACACATAAATATAACTTATGAACGGTGGAGATCGGAATCAGACTTCTCTAAATATAGATCGGATCTTAAAACTCGCTGCTGGTTTTTGTTACTGAATAATTCATGGCAGCTAGATTGGACGCATTTTTTGTACAATTGAACCGTTGGATGTGGCCTAAATTTGGATAGAGTATTCAGAGTATATATTTATATATACTGTACGGAGGAGATTGAATTTGGTGCCCCCTAGCTCCGGATATAAATTGTGAAAGTATCACAATTCGGTAGTCACATTGTAGTCACATTCTCATGTTTTTTTTGTAGGGCTGCACATCATGTCGTCAACCTTTGTTAAAGTATGGAGGGTCGTTTGGGGTGAAGATATGCCGGGGTGATTTTGTGTATGAAGACCTCGCCCTCTGTCTCGTTATTTTTCTATCTTTATTTATGTATTTTTCGATTTTTTTTTTCCAGATCTGAACAGCAGTAGTAACATGACTATAGCCATATTCGAATATGACTATAGTCATATTTAATGTATTTTTCGAATATGACTATTCAAGTTGACTTCTAATAACAAGATTCAAATTGTGATTTTTTGTGTGGATGTTGATTGAATAGTTTTCGTAAATAATAGGGAATATTCGTTGTTTTATATGATTTGGTAAACATGACTATGTCATATAATCGGAACTTTTAAGTTCAAAATGTAAAAAACAACAATATAAAGAAAGAATATGACTACAGTTTATAGTCACATATAGTCATATTCAACCATAGTCATATTCGGCGTTGCAAACCTGTTTAGAGAAAAATTTCAATTTTTTGTTTAAAAAAAGTTTTAAAAAAAATTTAAAATAATATTTTTATTAAAAAATATTAAAATTAAAAATAAATTAAAAATGACTAAATAAAGTCCAAAAATAATATAAAAATAAAAAATAAAAATAATAAAATCCGATTGTTTTTTTATTTTATTTTTTTGATTTCGTAGCAATTTTTTAGGAATTTGGAACAGATATTAGGAATTAAATTGTTATGGAAAGAGAGAAAAAAGGAATAATTGAGATAAATTAGGGAAAATATATAATTAAGTCTAATTAGCGGGATTAGGTGCCTCATTAATAGGGATTTCGAAATTACTGGATAATTATAAAAAAAAACGTGATACACTACTAGAGGGGTAAGATTGGAAATAAATATTGTAGGGGGTTTTCACAAAGAAAGAATTATGGTATGGACATATCACTAGTTTTTATCTAAATGAGGGGTGTATTGCTAATGACCCCTAAAAATAAAAGCCGGCATGCCGGCTAAAACTGCAGAGAAGAGGATTAAATTGTGACCGGGCAGGTGGAAGAAGAAAATGTATAATGATTTGCCAAATAAATTAAGTCACGAGAATTGAGGGTTGACCACTACTCACTCACCATTTATTTATTATTTGTGTCAATGAATTGACAGAGGGAGGCCCAATATATCACAACTACCCAATAGCTTGAACGGGAAAACACAAGTGTTTTTGTTAGAAATTATTATTGGGGTTATCACTTGTTAGTGAGACCTTCTTAACTCATTTGGATATACGAGAGTAGATCTATCTCCTTTTGTGTTCCAGTGAAACTCTCTTTACTTGTTTAATTAAATAAATATTTTACATAATTATAAATGATATAAATATATTATCGAGTAAACTACAAAAAATATCCATGTATAATCACCAAATAACGAAAAAAACCCTTGTGATAGTGAACTAGCAAAAAAACTCATGTGAAATTTAGTCAGACATAAACTTTCTTGGTGCATTTTCGTGTGGCTCATTCGCTGGGAGTGTGGCTGAGAATTGATTTTTACACGTGAAATGACTAAATTGTCCCTAAAAATGTATTTATATGTAATTTGATTAATTTCTCATAAATCCTTGCACAAACCCTAATCCCCATCAACTTCTACCTTCAAGCTTGAAGTTCAAAGCTCCCCCCTCCTTCTTGTTTTTAGACTTGGATAAATGAGACATTGAATTATGTGGAATTTTTTTTGGTGTTGTTCTTCTTTATCTAGATAAAATGAGATTGAATCTTATGGTGGTGGTAGAAATGGCATACTTTTCACTTTTTTTTTTTGAATATATATATATATATATATATATATATATATATATATATATATATATATATATATATATCTTATTTAATTTGATTGTTTAGAAATTAAAATATTATTAAAAATAGTAAAAAATTAAATTGAAAAAGTATTAAAAATTTCGTAATCAAATTAAGTATAGATTTTTTAAATATTTTTTTTTGTGTGTAGGGATAATTTAAAATTTTATACATAAATTAGACGATAGTAAAAAATAGAAATAAAAGACCCCATTGTGCTTTTATATATATATATATATATATATATATATATATATATATATATATATATATATATATATATATATATATATATATATATATATATATATATATATATATATATAAGTATGAAAAAAATTGAAGTTTTTTAAATATATATAAGCGGTTCTACCGGTTCTAACCGGGAACCGAACCGGTTAGGAACCGAACCGCAAGGAACCCGAAAAAATCGTACTGTACGTGAACTATACCACATGGTTCTGACAAACACTTCATTTGTATATAGGGAATCATGACGCGTAGTTGTTAGATGCCAATCTGTTGTTCCCGATACATAAAACGGGTAGTGATTTAGTAAAATGATCAAATAAATTAGTCGAAATACGAAAAGATTAGCCGAGGCGAGAAAACTCTTTCCTTAGGACAATATTGCCCCGCTACGGTGCTTACGGTTATTTGGCAATGGTCTCCCAAGATACAACGGCTAACTCGGCATATGAGCACTTAAAATCCCGAGTACAACGAACGTTACTTTGTGTCTCAAACTCTCGAATCGAATACGGAAGAAAATATTCTACAAAGAATATTTCCGGGCTAAAGAAGGAAGAATTCCATAGAACAAAATTATAGAATTGAATTGATTTTTATGTTGTTTTTGAATCAAACATGTGGAGTTTCTATTTATAAGTTTCCAATGGTTGTGATTAATGAACACAACCCTTAGGAAATTAAACAAGTGAAGAGGTGTGGCCACACCTCTTCATATTGTCACACGTATTTGATCAAATAGTTGCCTAAAAACATTTTTTAATTTTCATTCAAAAAATAATTTTATTTTAATAAATAAAATTTCCAACAACCCCCCACATGAATGAAATTAACGAAAAACGATGGATTCTATCGAGAGTTCAAGTGGAAACTATTGCAATGGGGATAGGTAGCTTTTGGCTTTGAACCTTCCTTAGCGGTATACCATCGGATTTACTTGGCTAGTTAGTGAACGCGATGTCTTGAACTACCAGCCGTTTGTGTAAACCAAGACAATGATATCCACACAATAGTTTTCTCATTTCATCAGTTCTCATGGTTGCGTCCATTTTGGCCCTGGAGCACATCTTGGATTCATAAGTGTTTGTCATTTTGAAGCGGCCCACACTTCTACAATTAGATAGGTGATGTCCTATTAAAGGTATCCTGCCAATACCTCACCTTTTGTCAAGGTTTTGGAATCATTAAAAGCTTTCGCTTATCCTTTACCCTCTCTGCAGGCAACACTAATGTCTATCACGGGAATGAGTTGGAAATATATAATTCCATAGGAATATATACTCCTTAGTGCATCACTGAATTTTCCATAACTTAGTTGTCCCTTTTGAACCAGTTCTTGGGATCTCCAGTCATCATGGTTGGGTTTCCACTATAGAAATTCTTAATTTGTGGGTTTTGATCTCACTCCCCTAGACAGGCAATATGTTTGATCTCTTTAGTTGACTTTTAGTCGCGGATCCGCTATTAACCATTGATTTCCATAATCAATGTTAATTATTTGTTTTAAGATCAATTGCCTAACGGTCTTATGTGTATGACGAATGCGTCGATACTTGCCATTATACATGTCGTTTGTGCCCTTATCGTAATTGATTGACTATCGCAATTTTTCCATAATTGCAGGCACCGACTTAGTCCAACACAGAACATCCTCCAATAATATTATGAAGTTTATTCAACTTCTTTTCTAACTTTATCTAAAACAATATATTCGAACTCCATCATGGATCGAGATATTCATTTTTCTTTGAGGATTTCCAAGATACATAATCTTAATGGACTCATATATCCAATGTAATTTCCTAATACAGTTGGATCTTTTCTTTAGTGTAATCCATTTAAATGCGATACTTAGATTACCTAAGAACCCTTACAATATCATTGAATGATTATTTATTTTAGGACTACATATAAGAAAATATACTGCCAAACTATCCAAAATTATTTGTAATTGAACCATTGTTCATCATTATCTTTGGCAAAGTAAAGACTTGATTTTCTAGACAACTAGATCAATTTTCTAGTAGTGTCTCAACATGAGACTTTCAATAAGACTATCTTTGTCTTAGTGAATTTAATCTATAAGATTACATCGTCAAGACCCCATCTTTCACATCAAAAATTTAATTTTTATTTTTTCCAATATTTTCTCAACGTTCAAAATAATATCATGATCACTATCTCATGATTATAATGCATCTATAGACATATACTTCCATGTGCTTTTAATATAAACACACTGGTCACACTCGTTATTACGAGAATTATTTGATAACACAATTTTATCAAATATTACTTTAGAAGGACTTAACGGATTCCAATATCTTGTTATAAATAATCAAAAATTCCATAGCTACTAATTTAGCTTTATAGGACCACCCTTAATCATTCTTTGAATAGTCCATCTAAACCTTAATGGTTTACTACTTGGAAGAAGACAAACTAAATTCCACGTACATTTTTTCAATGTAGACAATATTTCAATAGTTGTCTTTTGTTCATTTTATAACTCATAAGTTATAAAATCAAATCAAAATCAAACATATTGATTTTATTTGCCATCTTGTTATACCTTGGTTGTTCATCACTGATGATTTACCACTCACATAATTTAACTTGGTTGTTCATCACTTTGATGATTTACCACTTACACATTTATAAGTTCTCTTCTTTAGAACTTATTTATTTTCTTATCTTACAAGAAACCACAATATAATCAATTTGCATCAAGAGTGACTATCTCGTGCACAATCATTATAAATATATTCAATATTTATCCACTTGACTATAATAGGCCTTATATTAACTTATGTACTTTTTTACCTTGGCCTATACACTCCCACATTTCTAAATATTAATGTGGTTACTAGTTAGGGCCTAAAGACCCTCACATTTCTAAATATTTATGTTGTTAGCTCGGAATATTTAATTTATGTGGTTAGGGCCTAAATACCCCCACATTTCTAAATATTAACGTGGTTAGCTCGGGATATCTAATTTCCCCCATAAATTCTAGAGTATGTATTCTAGAATTTATCAATATGATATTCATAAATTTTTTCAAGAGTTTCAGTACTCATTTTTTAATTCATTTGTCAAAGTTGGCATTTCCAACTTTCATTCACATAGCATTTAAATTCTTTGAAATCCTTATTTTTCTTTTATTAATAAGGATACACAATGTAACAAAATTCATTTCTTCTTTAGTTAAAGAAATATATTGGATCACCGATATGATTTAATTACAAAAAACTGTATTTCTTTCTCTCAAGAAATCACAAAAAAAAAGAGGAAACTTCTCAAGATACTTAAATCTTGTCAACAAATAAGATAATAAGATTTCTTTCTTTTCCTCAAAAAGAGAAAACTCGTCAAGATACTTAAATCTTGTCAATAAACAAGAGAATATTAATCTCTTCAAATGGTGGTTGATCTCCACTATTCAATATTAAAGTTAGAATATACAAATTCTAATCTTAATCGTTCATAATTTAGGATTGTATGTCCTAAACATGCCATTCAAAATTCAGCCAAATCCAACGATTTAATTCTACAAAAATGAGCTCTTAAGTAAACTGCTCGAATTTTCTTTCAACAAAACATCCATTGTTGTTTACAACTATTTTGGATGTTTGAAAATCAAAATCCAATCTCATCCATTCACATTGTAGATCATCATCTTGCAAATGTGATATCAAAAAAAAAAAAAAATCAAATCGAACCAATGATTCGATCTTCTTCTATGTTCTTGAGACAAGAACTACTCATGTGCTCTCATGAATTGAGCTTCTCTTCCTTTCTATTTCATTTCAATCATGCTTTTAATTGCACTTTAGTATGATTCATATATAAAACATATGTACATCAATATTATAATAAACATATTATTTGACATGTGACCACTACTTTCATACTAGTTGATCGTAGAAAGAAACAACACTAGTTGATCATAAAAAGAAACAATAGATCAAACATACTTTATCAACATACATAGTATACACAATAGTATATAATAACATCAAGTTTGGATATATTTCATGGCATAAATTAATTCATGTCCAACATAATGAATTGATGATATAAATTATATAGCACGTAATCAATGCATGTTCATGCAATAACATACTTTTGAGGAATTAGTATGGCTTACGCAAATAATAATATATATAATAGTATTCGTCTTACTAGGTAACTCATAATATACGAGACAAGTCTAATCATTCATAGACAATAATAAAAACATTAATAAGATCACGTACTCACAAATTTCATATAACATATTCGAAAATTAATCAACTGGACGGTTCCACATCAAATGAAAATTGGGAGAAAGCCAGTCCCCTATCAAAACTATATGCAATTTATGCAAATAAATATTGCATTTTCATGAGAAATGTTATGTAGTATAGCACATATCATGCGGTTTATGATAAACTTATTTAAATAATTACCATATACGCTATCACTTTATTGCATTTAGGATAAAAATATTTATATCATTAATGTAGATACACAAATATAAAGAATATTCATTAAGCATATATATTGTATATGGTTTACCATTCTTCCACATATGAAAATTGAACTATCATGCAATAATCCACCATTATAACATTATCAATTTATTTCAAAAATAGATATCTTATAATAAAATAGCGTACCCGATAAATTATATGTTCGTCAATTCATAATTTTGTGGGTAGCACCAAATCGTGTCAATATTATGGCAGTGCTGAATGATTTAATCATATATCTTCCGTCTGAAGTCCGATTGTGTTGATTCAATATGATCCGAAAAGCCAACAAAATTTTCTACAACTTTTATCTTTCACGTTTTCTGCGATTCCGACTGGATCATGATCAAAGTAAGTCTCGAAGTCGGAATAGGTGTGCTGTAAAAATGCGCCTACAATGGAACCACAAAAAATATAAATTCATATTCATGAATCGAAAATAATATAAAACCTCATCATTATTCTTCGACTCAGTCTCCTTTCACCAAAATTTCGTGAACTGGACATCGGTGAGGCATTTAATATGCGATAAGTTGCATTGGTCACGAACGGTTGTAATTTAATGCAAAAAGGTGCATTGGCAGTTCTGACACCCTTTCGTATTTTTATCATAACTCCTCCATACGATATCCGATTGTGACGATTTAACATGTTCTGGAAAGCCAACTTGATTATCTACAACTTCTGTGAAATGTTAATTATTCATATTCGGACTTTAACAGCTTCGAAAATGGAAAGGAACGTGGACTTCATGTTCTGTCCGAAAATGAATTTTTTCCTCCAATTTGATTTTGTAACTTCTTGATTTTTGGCAGATTATCTTCTTTTCCATCCCGTTTACCAACGTGTGCAGAAAAATCATTTTACTAAACAAAAATATTGTTTTAAGATTGTTGTTCCCGATACATAAAACGGGTAGTGATTTAGTAAAATGATCAAATAAATTAGTCGAAATACGAAAAGATTAGCCGAGGCGAGAAAACTCTTTCCTTAAGACAATATTGCCCCGCTACGGTGCTTACGGTTATTTGGCAATGGTATCCCAAGATACAACGGCTAACTCGGCATATGAACACTCAAAATCCCGAGTACAACGAACGTTACATGTGTCTCAAACTCTCGAATCGAATATGGAAGAAAATATTCTACGAAAAATATTTCGGGCTAAAGAAGGAAGAATTCCATAGAACAAAATTATAGAATTGAATTGATTTTTATGTTGTTTTTGAATCAAACATGTGGAGTTTCTATTTATAAGTTTCCAATGGTTGTGATTAATGAACAAAACCCTTAAGAAATTAAACAAGTGAAGAGGTGTTGCCACACCTCTTTATATTGTCACACCTATTTGATCAAATAGTTGCCTAAAAACATTTTTTAATTTTCATTCAAAAAATAATTTTATTTTAATAAATAAAATTTCCAACACAATCTTGATTCGTTGGGTAGTTAAGTTGAAACTACATTCAATTAATTATAAATCTAGGGACGAGTTTGAACCACAATGGGTTGTGGGCCCACGACTAGCTTACACCTGAACCATCGAGGGTCACATTGCTCGTGTACTTGAGATCCTTAAAGCAACAAGCTAAGATTAATTAGTTAATCGTAGTGTAATTGGAAATCAATGTGATTGAGTCCAACATTCGTAATTTTTAATTAAAATATAATTGTTATACTTTTTGCGAGCATTCGTTTGTTAGAAACGAGTTGAGAAAGAGAGTGGGCTTGAGCTGTTGGGCTTAGCCCAACTTAAGGCATGTTAGGATTTTCACAAGGACCATATAAATAGGATTTATATGTCTTGTGAAACACACACAATACAATCTTGAAACCCTAGCCTCTCTCTCTCCATCAGCTGTCCACCTTGCAGCCGAAACCCTACCTCCACCAACAGCCATCGCGCCGCCGCCAGTCGTCGACGCATCGGCATCTTCCTTTTCAACTCGTTCTTCTTCGTTATACTTGGCCTATCACGTATCTAGTGTGCTGCGTGGATAGTGAATTGAATATACGAGGTAAAACCGCAGAGAATGAAGATTCTTCTGCCGCCAACGTCGCAACCAGGTTCGCCTTCAAGCGCCTCCACGCGCCGCCACAAGCCGGTGATGTGAGAAGGCAATTCTGAAAAACGGCTCTCGGAATTTCTGCACAGTCCAGCGAGAAAATTCGCGATTAATCAACTAGTGATCGGATGGACGTAAAATTTTGACACCAGCTTAAAGACTCATGGATACACAATACGCTAGAAGGAATTGTCAATTAAGTCAATAAATATGTAGATATTGAAGTCGGAGTAGGCCTGTAATTTCAGATCAGAAAATAGGTTGGATCACTAGGAGTGGGAAGAGTAGCTAGCCATCTTCTCGAGTCTTCGTTCGATTCACGCTTCAAGGGTAAAATATCGTTTTCCCTAATATATATATATATATATATATATATATATATATATATATATATATATATATATATATATATATATATATATATATAATAATTAATTTATATTAATTGGGATTAATGTATTTCAATTGATTATTGAATCACATGAATCTATATGTTTGATTATGTGTTTATGTGTTTATGTGAATCATTCGTTAAGCATATTTATTATTTGATTTAATTTCGCGAGCATCCTATGATGATTTAATTTATGTTATTTAAATTAATTATATATGCGAGCATGTTTGTCGGTGATTGGAAGCGAAAAGGTACGCAATTAATTGTAATTATGCACGTGTTTCATTATATAAATTAGTTTTTATAAATAAAATAAAAATTTTGTTTTCCGCGTGCCCGATTCCCAACACCAATAATATAGAATGCAACTTTAGAAGTGCAGCTAAGATTCTATTAAAGTGTTTGCTAACAGTGAATCCAGATCGTTTTAAGGAAGAACGATATTTGAACATTTTTGGTTGGTAAAAGTCCACCCATATGTTTAAGTAGATAACATAATTGTTTGAAAGTGTCCATGTTTATTCTAAGATTATTCCTACACGTGACATCGTCAATACCCACCAGATCATGTAGTTTTTCTAGTTGTTTAGGTATCTTTGCTGTTATGTTGTATGTTCTCCCATTGTTCGGTGTATTAGTTAAACGATGACTCCTAACAAACATATAAATACGAAGAAACAACAACAAGCGTAACTTGATGTCATCCAAAATTTGATCCAACACAGCATTAACCTCTCCCTCATTGGTGACACTGTCCATAGGTTGGAAATCAAAAACTGTATAAATCGCACAAAAACTTAATTTAAGATCGTAATTTCATGAACAAAATGCAATTGGAAAATCTAATAAAATTACCTTAAAACCATAGTACATAGTAAACGGCAACTTATTTACCAGAATGAATTCACGCATGGTTGAGCGAGTACATTCTAACCACATAATACCATTCAGATCTGAATTTACTTGAATAATATTTAATCGGAAACCCAAATAAATTAATCTTTAAAAAAAAACTCCAATAAAATCGACGCTACAATTTTTTTCTAGAATAATGTATAGGGAAACCCGAAACCGATAAAACCCAAATAATAAACTCAACTGCATAATGATTCAAAAATTTAATCGAATGCTTTTACACAACAACAAACGTCCAGGCATTCATCACAAATACCAAATAATTATACTTACCAAATTCTTCAAAAAACGAACACCAGAAAGCACGGAAATCCACTTACAGAAAACGGTGATCCGATCAATTTCTACAGAATGTGACAAGAATGTAGGAGTGAAAATCGGTTAGCAAAAATCAAGGAAAACGTGTGATAAAGAAAGATACAAGATTTAAAGAATTTGACCTAAATTTCAGCTGCTAGGGTTTCGGATTTGATAAAATGAAAAAAAAACCTTTATATATGTGTGTGGTAGTAAATAGAAAGAAATTGGAGGGTTTGGTCATCTTATCACCTGTCAAATTGGGGGGTTTCTTGTCTTACATCAATGTGGGCCACCGAGATTTCAAGGGGATTGGAGAATCTCAACCCCCCAAATCATAGCCTTGTGGGATTGGTGGATGGGATCCACAATTAGTTCACATACAACAAATTACAAGAAAACATGGGATAATTGATAATATACAATCTATCACTCCTGGATCATGGATAGCAGAAGGGGCCTAGAGGTTAACTATAACATAAGGTTTTTCCGGGTACTTCATTTGTAACTAGGGAATCATGATGCGTAATTGCTAGCCGCCAACCATAATTTGTTGGGTTTTAACCAATATGATCGGTGATTGACATTAAAAGAAGTTTTGATTTCCATTGGAACACTTGGGAAATGTTCGTTTTTCGAATCACAAAAAGTTGTGAGCCCACGGCTAGCTTATACCTGAACGATTGAAGATCACACTTCTTGTGACAGAAATACCTTAATGTGGTGAGTTAGCAATGTCGAATTAAAAATACCTTATTAGAAAATAGTCATTGAGCAGTTTCAGACCGGGTTTGTTTCTGACTAGTTACACCGCATCTAAATTAGACAATCATATATAATCAGTTATACATAATAGTAAGACATATATTGCAGTCAAATAAAATAGGTAAATGTTGGATATTGGTAAAATATTTGACTAATATTTAAGGCTTAAATAATATGTATAACAAAATAATTGGAAAAAGACAGGCTCCTCGGCCAAAAATAAGTATAATACGAGTGACTTACCTCCAAGAACGCAAAGTCACGCTCCTCGGCAATTCTTGGATGTATCTCGCTGAAGTTTGGAGTAGTTATCACCTCAATTGCCAATAAGTTCAATGCCTTAATCACTCTACAAATATGATAATTTATTGTTCCTAATGAATGTTGAAATTGTTCCATACTATCTCGTTGTCGATGATGCATTCCAACAGTACGGTAAAATAAGGCCAATTTTGGATAACAGATACCCTAGCGTATTTCGATTGTGTTAAATAGCCTCGACTTGTCAATGTATGAAGCAAATACATAAAAGTTGGTTTGTTCATTCAAAACTTATCGTATAACATTCCATCATGGTCGTGTAGTATCTCACCTACCCAATCATTTCCACGAAGCATAGGCGTATTACTAAGAACCCGAATAGGAAAAAACATATGGTATCACAACTTCCATTATCAACTTATATATCTGATATTCATTACTGGATTCTTCATCTGAATTATTTGTTGGACTTCGTGGGCTACTTGGGCTACTTTCACTCCCATATGACATTTTCCTTCATCAAAGATTGTTGGCACATCGTAAATATAATGATAAAATTCAAGAGAGCCGTGAATAATGGATAAATGTACGAACATAAACAAAAAATAAATTAAAATAGGAAACAATGTTAGAAACATACAATTAAAAATACTCATACAAACCGATAATTAAAACAATACTTGGAAAATTGTTTAATCGCTCCTAATAAAATAACCTTTCAACCCAATACCCATGCACCCGTCACCACTATAAAGAATTCAACCAAACCAGCATATCCTCATCATCCATGGTCAGAAACAAACTCCTCATAGTGGAACTTTTAATTTATGTTAATGCCCTCATACAAAGCAATGAATTTGAATCAGTCTGCCTCTTAATGACGCGATAGCATTCATCCATTCCGTCATTAGAATTCACATGTGCCAATTGTTATTCTTAGCATGCATCATTTCACCAATTTGTTGCATCAGACTGGTCATGGACTCTGTCTTGTTACCCTTATCCTTCTTATAGTGCTTTTGCTACGATTGTTTGGTCCACATTCCTGGTCTGAACTAGCCATAAAGTCAGGGCTGACCATTTTGCCTTCAGAAACCTATTTTTTATACAACATCTTACGGTCTCCTCATCAGCACTTTCAAGAGGCCCTTGACATCCGAACCTTGCATATGAACCCGTTGCATAAGTTCTGTAAAACATCTCGGTGCAATTATCGTGACATCGAATTCCATTACTAAGCATCTTAGCATACCCCTTTTTTCCATATTCAATAAACAAAATAAATTATTACAAGGAAGTTCATTGGAAACTGAAATCATAAACTGGAAATATAACTAGACTACACTTACATCAATCACTCCAGCGAGCCTTTCAGACCGAGTTTATTTCTGACTGCTTACACCTCTAGTCATCTAAATAAGATAATCATTACAAAATTAGTTATACATAATTGTGAGACATATTTTACAGGTAAATAAAATAGGTAAATGTTGGATAATGGTGAAATACTTGACTATTAATTAGTCAAACATCAAGTATCATATATTTCCAATTTATGTTATAGATTGTCATTGTTATTTACCTTCAAATCAGTTTTAAAGGAACAAATAAGCAAATAAGTACGTAAAAGAGGCACAAAACTACACATTAATATAGAACTTCACAAAACAGGCACAAGACTACACATTAAGAGAGAGCATACACATAAACAAAGTACATATAGAAACCTAAACAAAATGCTACATAAACGAGGTACACAAAAATACAACATATCATTATTTTGAGTGTGGAACTTCTCCTTGAAATCCAAAAAAAAAAATCGTATTTAAAAAAAATCCCCAAAGAAGATAAACAAACTCAAACTAATGTTAAAAAGATCTCATGCAGTCCTGGAAGAATACAAGTATAATATCCTAGATATGGAACAAACAAGTTTCGGACAATTCATAGCAACTATAACGAAGAAAAAGACCTGTAAAAAATGAATTCATGCATCAATATGAATTTTTACTAAACAAAGCAACATCATTTTTTTCACAAAGCATAACACAAAAATCGATTTGCATAAATCAACTGAAGAACCATTACCTGTAGCTTTCTTTTCTTTGAGAACCCAAACAATGGTATATTACTACCAACAGAAGAACACTGGTTGTCGGAAGCCCGTTTTGGAGTCTGAATAACGAACACAAGAGTTTTACAGGGAGATGAAGACATACAATCCACAAAAAATGCAATTTATAAGCAAGTAAATGATAGTAAGCGCTCACTTTCATAAAAACGACAACAAAGCACATTAAGTTAATTGAGGAATCAGATTTCTTCTTCAATACGATAATTGACTTGATCAGAAAATTAGGATGATGTGAGAGAAGAATACAGTTGCTTGCAAAGAGAGAAATGTGATGAAGAACCCTTACTCAGAAAATAAATGCGGAGAAAAAGTGATTGGGCATATGAGAGAGAGAGAGAGAGAGAGAGAGAGAGCGAGAGAGAGAGAGAGAGAGAGAGAGAGAGAGAGAGAGAGAGAGAGAGAGAGAGAGAGAGAGATTACAAAGGAAAAGTTGGGGGACAAAGTTTGAAAAATGGGTGGACATATCGAGAGATAATTTGAATTAATTTCCAAAAATAATATCAAAATTCAATTTCAAAATCCAACCAAACATTCTTCTAGTTCCCGAAATCAAGAAAAGAGTATGAGGATGTGTCCAAACATAGCTACGGTTTCCTTCTTTCGATTCCGACATAAGGTTTTCTGAAAAAGAAATCGATTAGAAGGTATTGGTAATGACATTTATGTCATTTCACGTTGTTTATTTGAATGATGCAAAACAAACTTCATAATATAGTTATTTTTAGTAAGTAAATCATACAAACCAAAATTCATTTTTTAGCTACTATATAATCATGAATAGTGTAATATTATATAATCCTGGAAAATTTATCCATCTCATATATCAAACGCAACAGAAGAGCCCTCTTCTATGTACTCATATTGTTGGAATAAAATTATTTATACAATCTATACTATTTATAAAAGGAGGAATGCTAGGAAGGTTTCTACCATTTTATGTAGGGTCAAAATTATCCCTACATAAATTTTAGAGTTTATAGAAATCAAAGGACAATAACGTAATTTAGTTAATATTTCATTCAAAGGTTAATTATACAAGTAACTTTTTAAATTCAAAGTGTTTTTTTAATATTTTATTTCTATTTGAAGCTCGAAAACATATTTTATTCATATTAAAGTACATTAAGAGAGTTTTCTAATAAGATATTGTTTGACTATATTTCAATCATCATTGGCTCAAATAATTTAGTTATGAAATATTCTAATTTGTCAATATTCAATCATTCATAGTAATTTTAAGAGAATAAAGAAGAAGAAAAATTCCACATAAAAATAAATAGATAAAATAGAAAAATTAATTCCACAACTTATTATATTAGATAAAGTAAATAATCCTAAATTTTGAGATGCTAAATAAAGTAAGGACAAACATATAAAGTTAAGTTAAATGGTATGCAATCTTTGATATTACAAATTACCTTTGATATGTTTTTGTAGTATCTTACATAATTCTTAAACTACTCTAAACTTTAAATAATATTTCTTTTCTTATTAAAACAAACTTTTAGAAATGTTCCTTTTTATATAAGTAAATCTATGTTTTATTTTATTTTTATTTGAGAGGAATAACGTATGTTTTCACATTTATAAACTTGTCACCAGATAATTTAATTAATATTTATTTTGGGTGGATTATAGCAACTTTTCATATTATATTTTCTTATTAATACTCACTATCACTATCTGATAACAAGGGAATACGGTGGTTTAATATTAAAAGTAATTGATTTTTAATTTTTGAAATTATTTATCAATTAAACCCAATTAGATAATTGATCCATTAATTTAATTTGAATTCAAAGAATAGTGTTGGATTAATTATTTAATTTAATCGTTAAATTAGTTTAATTAATGGAACACAAATTAAATGGCAAATAATTAATGGACTTCATTCTTATTTGATTGATTTATGAATGAAGGGAGTCCGTTAATTATATTTGCAGTTAATCGTATTAATTAATTAATTCATGTGATGAATGATTGTTATTAAGTACGATGATGATCGTATGTCTCTCTTAGGATCAATATGCGTTTCCACATACCTAGAGAACATAGTTGTAGGAATCACAAACGATCATAACCTAAAACTTCTGATGAGCTAATAAGATTTAATAAATAAAATCCCTCATTCTTAATCAAGAATAATTATCAAGCTATAAAGAAAAACCAAATTGTTGAATTTTTCTTTCCTTCTACCAACAATTAAATTATGTGTAGCCTCTCATAATAGTGCAGTAAGCCGTGTTAGCGGGGAGTGCTATTGTGGGATAAGCTGTAATTTAGTTGACATTAGATGGAGATACGGTCATAGATAAAATTATATTGGATTAATGTGGTCGGCTAGATTAACTAGGGATTGCATTAGTTTGATATAGTTGGATCTGTGACATCTCATATTGGTAGGCTAGACTTGACACACGAAGATTTTGATATTCGCTAGATTAACTTAGGTCATTATCAAGTGTGAGGTAAAACAAACTTTAGGGTCACATAGTGATGTGATTGATAGTACTCTACCTTTAGGCTTATGTAATCGGGATAGATTAACTACGGGTTACATTAGCGCTATTGGACCTAAAGCCCATTAAATAAAAATAAGTTTTCTCGATTGTCTGCTAGAGGGTGGTGGAATTCGATAAAATTAGTGGGAGAACAATTAAAACATAAAAGTCCAAAATTTTAATTGTAACGATTATTACGAACTAAACTCTAATTATTGTCTTCTTAAAATTTTCTCAGCAACAATGTCCAAACATCGCCTTTCCTCTATCCTCGACCAAAACAAACTCACCGGTCCAAACTATTTGGATTGGCTTCGCAATCTGAAACTTGTGCTCCAAGTCGAGGAACGCCTCTATGTGCTCAATGAACGTCCCCCCGCTGCTCTCCCTGCGACTGCTACTGCTGACGAGACTGCCACTTTCGAGGCATGGAAGAAGGACGACCTCCATGCGAGGTGCTACATGTTAGCATCCATGGTGCCAGAGCTCGCGAGGAAGTATGAGTCTCACGTGCATGCTTATGATATCAAGCATCATCTTGAAAGCATGTACAGTGAGAATAATAGGGCATCGAGGTACTCAGCTTCCAAGGAGTTGATCACCATGAGGCTGCGTGAAGGGGCTTCGGTCCACGAGCACGGTCTCAAGATGATCACTCTCCTTGAGAAGCTGGTGAGCCTTGATGTCACCCTCCCGGCCGAGCTCTCGGTGGATTTGATCCTACTGTCCCTTCCTAGTTCTTATGAATCGTTCATAGTGAACTTCAACATGAACAAGCTCGATCCACCATTGGATGAGTTGTTGAACATGTTGGTCAGCTATGAGTCCACGGTCAAGAAGGAGAAATCTGTTCTCCTAGTTGCTCCTTCTGCGAAGAAAGGTTCTTTCCAGAAGAAAATGAAAGAAAGGAGTTTCGGCCCGAGCAAGAAACTTGAGAAGGGCGAATTGAGCGGAGTGAAGAATGACAAGGTCACCAAGCAAGTTGATGACGCTTGCCATCATTGTGGAAAGAAGGGCCATTGGCGACGCAACTGCAAGGCTTACCTCGATCAGAAACGTTCTGAAAAGGGTACGTATTTAATTGAAGTTCACTTGTCCGTTAAATCTTCTTCTTGGGTATTGGATACTGGTTGTGGCTCACATCTTTGTAATGATTTGCAGCTCATGACAAGAAGTAGGAGACTTAATGTGGGTGAGACCTACCTAAGAATGGGCAACGGAGTAAGGGTTGCTGCTGAAGCCATTGGGACGATTTATCTTTCTATTTTGGATTCTAGTTTTTCCATTGTTTTGAACAATTGTTTATTTGTTCCGTCACTTATTCGAAACCTTATTTCTATTCCTGTTTTGGATAATGAAGGTTTTACTTTTGTTTGTGGAAATTCGATTTACATTATACAAAAGGATCAAAATATGATTTGTAAGGGACAACTTATAAACAACTTATATGAACTAAATCCAAATGAAATACCAATTAACGTTATATCAGCAAAACGAAAAGATATAAGTCTTAACCCCGCACAACTTTGGCACGCTCGACTGGGTCATATTTCCTTGAGAAGGATGAACAAATTTGTGAGTGAAGGATTGTTCTCCTTGGAGGACGTGAAATCACTTCAAACTTGTGTATCCTGCCTTAAAGGAAAAATGACCAAAACTCCCTTCAAAGGGAAGATGGAACGAGCCGAGGGTCTTTTGGATTTGATCCATTCAGACGTGTGTGGTCCACTAAGCGTTAGTGCTAGGGGTGATTTTAACTACTTCGTTACCTTTACCGACGATTATTCTAGGTATGGTTTCGTGTACTTAATGAAGTATAAGTCTGAAGCTTTTGAAAAGTTCAAAGATTTTAGACACCAAGTAGAAAACCAACTCGGTAGACGTATTAAGAAACTACGATCCCATCGTGGTGGCGAATACTTAAATACTGAGTTTATAGACTATCTTAAAGAGAATGGGATTCTGTCTCAATGGACTCCTCCTGGAACTCCTCAACTTAATGGAGTTTTCGAACGTCGGAATCGAACACTGTTAGACATGGTTCGATCTATGATGGGGTTCACCGAGCTACCGGCATACCTGTGGGGTCATGCACTCCTAACTGCCGTGTATTTGCTGAATAGGGTTAATACCAAAGCAGTTAACTCCACACCTTATGAACTTTGGCACTCCAAGAAACCCACGTTTAAACATATTAGGATATGGGGTTGTCCCGCTTACGTGAAGCGGCTAGTGGGAGATAAGTTGGATAGAAAATCCGACTTATGCTATTTTGTGGGGTATCCCGAGAATTCCATGGGATACAAATTCTACTATGTTTCCGAGGCAAAGGTGTTCGTCTCGAGAAATGCCGTGTTCCTTGAAAAGGAATTTCTATCGGATAGAAAGGGTCGTGTAGTTGATCTCGAAGAAGTTCGAGAACCACAATCTGAAGTTCAAGCACAACAATCAGATAATGAACCAATTCAACAAACCACTAATATACCTCCTGAACCGTTGCTGCGTAGATCCGAAAGAGTTCGGAGAGCGCCCGATAGGTTATTCCTCGTTGATGAAGTTGACCAAGGATGTGATCCTAGAACTTTCAACGAAGCTGTATCGGATACAAACAAGGGACATTGGCTAAATGCCGTGAAATCCGAAATGGACTCTATGTACTCCAACAAGGTATGGACCTTGGTAGACCCACCCGAGGGAATCGTTCCCATAGGCTGCAAGTGGATCTATAAGAAGAAAATTGGAGTAGATGGAAAGGTATCAACCTACAAGGCTAGATTGGTAGCGAAGGGTTATACTCAAAAGCAAGGAGTTGACTATGAGGAAACCTTCTCTCCAGTTTCCGTGATTGTCTTCCTGTCATGTCTTAGTGTATGTGTTGCAAAAATACCTTTAGATTAATAGAAAAATAAATAAGACCGCTTTCCTTAATCGGGACATTGAGGAAGAAATTTACATGGCGCAGCCGGAAGGCTTCATATCTTCTGGAGATGAGCAAAAGGTTTGCAAACTCCAGCGATCCATTTATTGTGACACCCCCTAGAATACGTATAGCAAACCGAGAGGGTTTGCCAGGCACGGAAGCTTTGAAGATATTATTTAAGTGTTTGGGTATGTGGGTAAGGGGTTTAGAAAACCTATTTCATACTATTACTATTTCCTTTGAGGTTCGGGATTTAAGGACGGAGACGGCTTCGGGAAATGTTTCGGCGAAGTGATTTAGTGGAATGGTGGAGTGTACGCCCAATTACCCAATAATTGCGTAATATAAACTTCTATGTGGTGTCACCTTGATAGAACATAGGAAAAGAATTAAAGTCCATAATTAAAACTACATATTAAATAAATGGACCATAGTTTAACAAAAAGGGGCCCACATTTGGAGAACTTAGTCTCCTCTACCACGGATAATAATACACGTGAGCTACTATAGAAATCGTAATTGTCCTAAGGACAATGTACACAAAAGATGGCACTACTAGCAACATAAGTAGATCCTCCATACGAACAAAAACCCGGAATCGTCCTCTCGAAACGTCGACTAGTCCAATCCGGTGGAGTGAGTAGTACTAGTACCTGCAAACGGAGAATATCTATATGAGCTAACAAAGCTCAGTAAGGTTATCGAAAGATAACGAGAATTTAAAAATATAGTCGTACTACATATACTATATAATAATAGCACAAGCGCAACAACAATTAGCACAATTTACATTCTAGTACATATAGTTCATTTACTATATAACATAAGAAATCTTCATTTTATCGGATCCGATGAGAAATCAACTTCTTTACTTAGAACATGAGAAGATTATTCTGAGCCCGTTTTGGTGGAATCAAACCACTCAACTGTAGTATCTATGGTTGGAATACCGGCCCCCCGTATCCTTTCTCATCCTTTCTAAGTATTTCATTAATTTCCCCAATTTATTTTACTTAATTACAAAATGGCACGGCCGAAGTATTAAGAATTTCGGTTGAGCACATACAGTTATCAATATTCCACAATAGCCCATAAGAAATATAAAAGTCACAAAACATCACAAATATCAATCAAGTGACAATTAGACACATATTTCACAAAAGATTAAACATGATCAAATTGTGAATTCTCACATATTCATCCAAGAATATAACACACACTTATTAAAGATTAATCTATCTTCGATCTTTCCCTAAACTGCCTAATATCAATTAAAATTCAAAATCAAGGAACCATATTAGTTGTGGAGGTTTCGGGTTTTCAGCACAACACCCCATAACTTCTGAAAATTACAGTTCTGCCCCCAAAGTTCAAGACTCACACATGCAATATACTCTAAAGTTCAAAAATTCATACTTTTATGAAAATTGACCCTTAACTTAGCTTAAATTTCAGATCAATGCAGAAAACTCAGTTGAACTTAATTTGATGCCGAATTTTCGGAAATTACATAATTCACCCTAGTTTCTCTAGATTTAGACATGCAAGACCTCTAAAATGCACAATTCACCCTTTTCTAGTAAGACCCCTTTAAAACTGAATATTACACTTTACTAAATGCTGGAAAACAGACCTGGAAATCAAATTGAAACCAATTCTTCGAAAATTACAGATTTACCCCAAAACTCTTTCAAATTCCACATGCAACAACACTATGATTTCAAAATCCACTTTTTCATGAAAATCCCCCAAAATTCGAAATCTTAATTTAAAAATGCAGAAAACGAAGCTAAGATATTAACTTATGCAGCAACTTTGAAAATTCCATTTTTCACCCCAAAACTTTTAGATCCATACATGCAAAACCACTAGAAGTTCCAAAAATTACTCTTTTCTTAAAAACCTTTCTCAAGCTGAAATTTTAGTTCAACAAATGTTAAAAACCAGTTTTGAAAACTTATATGAGACTGACTTTTCACAAATTACAGATCTGGCCCGAAAATATGCCGATTTACACATGCAACCCCAAAACTTTTCCAATTTCAATCTTTTTCACAATTCTTCGAAAGAACCGAACATCTATGAAGGAAATCGACTCAATCTACCATTTAAGACCTCTGATCATACATGCAATAACATAAATCCTACGGATTAACCACAAGAAACAATTTAAATGCAAGAACAACACAAATAAGAATTAGGGGTGTCTTTTAATTAATTTCGAAGTTTTTTTTTCCCTTTTTATTACTTGATACCTCCATTTGCAGCAAGGATTTCGATTCCTTACCTTGAAAAACAGAAAGGAAAAAGCTAGATGAAAAGGGAAAGGTTCTTGGGAGCCTTCTTCAAGCTTGCAGAGGATTTCGATTCCTTACCTTGAAAAACAGACCGTGTAGATTTCTAGGTGAGAAGTGTTTTCATTTGTGAAGGGGCACCATGTATTTATAGCATTTTTTGAGTATTCAAGTGCAAGGGTGAGATAGGGAATTCTCATGGTTGGTTTGATAAATATCTTGCTGAGTTTGAAGAGGGTTTTTTGAGTATTCAAGTGCAAGGGTGAGATAGGGAATTCTCATGGTTGGTTTGATAAATATCTTGCTGAGTTTGAAGAGGGGTTCAAGCTTGGTGGTGCCGGTGGAAATGGTGGTTTCGGAGGTGAAGAAAGAAAGGCAAAAAATGGAGAGAGAGAGGGGGTATGTTGCAGCCGAAATGGTGAGGGAGAGAGAGACTCTTGGACTTCTTATGGAGCATGCTTGACATGGAGTGTAGGAGTGGTTTAGTAGGGGTTAGGCTAGGCTTTAGGATAATCATTTTAATTTCAAATTATTTAATAATCCACCCCTAATTACACACACACACATACACGGCACACACATATACTTATGCTACATTATATACTATAATAATTCCTAATATGCATGCATAATTACCGAAACACATAGGCACATAAGGTCACGTAATAAATTTGATATCTAATAATTCGGATATCAATATTTCACGTATAGCCCTAATTTGGTAAAATCTAGCATTTACGTGACTGGAGGTTTTTCGGTTTAGAAATTATCGTGTTTTGAACACGTGGGGTGTTACATTTATGGATTGAAACAAGCATCCCGTAGTTGGAACAAAAGGTTCGACACAACTATCAAAGAGTTTGAATTTGTGAAAAACCCGGAGGAACCTTGTGTCTACAAGAAGGTTAGTGGGAGTGCAGTGACTTTCCTTGTACTTTATGTTGATGACATACTACTCATTGGGAATGATGTAGGGATGTTACAGTCAACTAAAGTATGGTTATCCACACGTTTCTCGATGAAGGATTTGGGAGAAGCATCATACGTATTGGGAATACGGATCTATAGAGATAGATCGAGGAGATTGCTTGGCTTGTCCCAATCCATGTACATAGACACCGTTCTTAAACGGTTTAGCATGGAAGAATCCAAGAAGGGATTCTTGCCAATGTCCCATGGGGTTCGTCTCTCGAAATCCATGCGTCCTCAAACGCAAATGGAAATCGAGGAGATGAAAAGGACACCTTATGCATACGCTATAGGAAGCATAATGTATGGCATGCTGTGTACACGACCTGATATTGCGTATGTTGTGAGTGTCACAAGCAGATATCACTCCGACCCCGGCCCAGCTCATTGGAAGGTTGTGAAGGACATTCTCAAGTACTTGCGAAGAACTCGAGATTTGTTTTTGGTCTATGGGGATACCGAGTTGAAATTAGAAGGCTTCACGGATTCTAGTTTTCAATCGGATGTGGATGACTCGAAGTCAAACTCGGGGTATATATTCAAACTCAACGGGGGTGCCGTGTGTTGGAAGAGTTCCAAACAAGGCACAACGGCTGATTCCACCACCGAGGCTGAATATATTGCAGCATCAGATGCTTCAAATGAAGGGTCATGGATTAGGAAATTCATCCAAGAGTTGGGTGTATTTCCGAACGCTAGCGATCCAGTACGGCTATATTGCGATAACAACGGAGCCGTAGCGCAAGCTAAGGAACCAAGAGCTCATCAGAAGTCGAAGCACGTGTTGAGAAAATACCATGTGATCCGAGAGATCATAGAGAGAGGTGAAGTCAAGCTAGACAGAGTCACCTCGGAGGACAATATTGCAGATCCCTTCACCAAGCCATTGTCAGGATCAGTCCACGAGAAACATCGAGAGTCGATGGGACTTATATTTATGAGTAGTTGGCTTTAGGTCAAGTGGGAGATTGTTAGAGCAGGTGACCAACAAGCCAACTTGTGGCTATGGTCTTTCTCTTTTTCCTTGTAATGAAACAATCGTTTTTCGTTCGTAATAATAAAACATTTCATTTGGCATTCTATATCTCTTATCCCATGCAAGCAGCATAGATATAGTCCTAACGAGTTACTCTATTACTGTGAGTTGATCTAGTAGAATCATGAGATAACTCAGCAATGTAATGTAACTGTTAAACCTTGTTCCTAGTCGATGGGTTACGCCAATAATGAGGATACCGGCCTTTCCCTTTTGAGACTAGCACTTAGTGTATGTGTACTGCGTCTCATCAGTCCTCGGTGTTGTGACATCGGCATACTTGAGTGGGTGTTCATACTAGATGAGTTCACTGAACTCCCTCGCCCTAGAAATCTATAAGTGGTTCTCATTCATCGAGTAATAGGTTTCTAAGATATAGTTGTACACCATTAGTCCTTAAGACCCAGACATCACCGTGACTTCACTAGAGGACCGATTGTATCGTGACCTGTCCCTGAGTCCCACAACGGACCAATCCAAGGGCCAACGTTCGTGCAATCCGAAATCTAGTGTGAAGTCTGTGCATTGTAGTAGGGGATTCGAGCGCTTGAGTAGTCATGGATGTCCTGTGTGTTCTGATGGTTTATAATCCAAGGAATCTCTGGCCAGAGTTGATAGTGGGGTGATTAGGGAAATGTGTTTCTCTAAGTCGAACACGAAGGGATTTATAATACCTAGAACTAGGGCTGGAAAAAAAATACCGATTACCATATACCATGGTATACCAACCAAGGATTACCGAAAGAACGGTTACCATTGTCTACGGTACGGTATTAGTACCGTACCATTACAATATGGTACGGTATTGGTATTGTATTTCTAATACCACGGTAATACCATACCGTACCGTAATTTACATTTTAATCGGATTAATATGTTTTTTTCGATATTATTTTTTGTAATTCTATGTGTGTTCTGATGGTTTATAATCCAAGGAATCTCTGGCCAGAGTTGATAGTGGGGTGATTAGGGAAATGTGTTTCCCTAAGTCGCACACGAACGGATTTATAATACCTAGAACGTTCGCATGGTTATTGAACTTTATAAGAGGTCTCGGTGAACCAATGTCTCTAGTTCAATCGGGACATGTGCTGCGAAGGGATCGTACTGTACGCTAACTATATCATAAGGTTCTTGCAGGCACTTCACTTGTATCTAGGGAATCATGATGCGTAGTTGCTAGACGCCAATCTTGATTCGTTGGGCACCGATTTGATCGGCGATTAAGTAAAATGAGTTTTACTTTAATCGGGACTCTTGGGAGGAGTTCAAATAAGAACAATGTGTTGTTAGAATCACAAAGAGTTGTGAGCCCACGGCTAGCATACACCTGAACCATTGAGGGTCACACTTCTCGTGTAACACGGATCCTTGATAACAATGAGCATAGGTTAATATGTTAATCTTTGCAAAGTTGGAGGTCAATATGATTGAGTCCAAGATTCGTGATTGTGGATTACGAGTCGGAATAAACGTAGAGAAAGAGACATGCGGAAATTAGTGAACTTTCAAAATTGGGAAGTTTCCCGATTTAGCAGGTCCACTGAAATGGAAGTTTCCACTTTTGGAAATTGGAAATTTCGAAGAGGCACTCGTATCGACGAGGACTTTAAGCTCGTCACAAATATAATTTTGTTATAATTTTGTGGACGATCGTTTATTAGAAACGAGGCTGACGAGGGAATGGACTTAATGCATCAGTGGGTCAAGCCCAATGACTTAAGCCCACAAGGGTTGAGAACCCTAAGTATAAATAGACCTCAAACAAGAGTTTGAGATCAGATTTTTACACCCCAAAACCCTAGCCGTCCAGCCCTAGCCGTCCAGCCTCTCGGCCGCCGCTGCCCCGCCGCACCGCCGCCGTCCGCCGCCGGAATCCGCCGGTTTTTCCCTCTCCTTTCTCTATCGTATTCCCTTGTTATCTAACCCCTTTGTATCTAGTGCTACAGTAGGGGGAGATCGGTTTATTCGAGGTGAAACCTAATTGGAGAGGAGCTGCTGCCCTGACGGAATCGCCACACCGCCGCTGCACCGCCGCACGCGCCGCTGCACCGCCCACGCGCCGCCGCCGCTGACACGCACGCGCCGCCGTCGCTTCACCTTCGGACCAGCTGCCGTTTGGTGGTATTCTTGCAGCCCCTAGGAGTTGTATATCGCAGCTTGTACGTGTTCGGTTCTAGGTTTCGATTCGCCGAAATCTCACGCTACAAGAGGTAATTAAATCGAAACTTTTGTAAATTAATTCGAACATGTTTGTATGATTTTTAATTTACGAGCATGAGTAATATGTGATTACGTGTTTCGATATTTGTAATATGATGAACAAGCATGTTTTATATTTTTCGGTTTTACATGTTTTTAATAAAAATCGATAATTACCATATGTATGGCGGAAGCGTTAAGGTACGTTGACTATGTGATTAGTTTATGCATGTAATCGAAATTAGTTCGATCTAAAATTTTTAAATTCCGCTGCGTATACATGCACGATAACCAACAAGAGTGTCATTGAGTGACCGGAAGTTTTCAACTTCCCCGAGGAATGCCCAAAGCCGAACACCACAACCTAGATAATCCCCATACCAAGAACCCCGAAGGAACGTACGCCACGGTTCGCCGGCGGATAGCATCTCATCAAGCTACCCCACCCGAAGGGGCGACCGCCGGCGCAGGGCGCGCTCCCGGGATCGAGACGAGCGCGACCATCTTGGCAGAAGGCCCCATCGTCCAAACCTCCATGGAGGCCATGATCAAGCCAAAGAGGAGAGCATGATGTCTCAGTGCGATGAGAGCGGCTGACGTCGCTCAAGGATCGACGATAATAATGCAAGAAGTCGTCGGGTGTAGGCGCCCCTCCTCCTAGTGGGAACACATCCAGCAAGAATAAGCCCCTTCATTCCGATCATCTTAGAAGAAGTCTTGCCATTCGGGTTTCGAATTCCCGACCTACCACAGTTTAATGGGAGCGTGGACCTTCAGGAACACATAAATAACTTCTATGCAAAGGTCGACCTTTACGGGCTCACAGATGCGGCATACTGCAAAGTCTTCCAAACCACCTTGACTGGCCAAGCGTTGGGTTGGTTCAATAAACTACCTGGAGGATCGATCGACGGGTGGGCGCAGCTGACAGAGCAATTCCTTAGCCAGAGTACTCTATCAACAAAAAGTATGCCAAAACCGGCATTTATCTTTTTAAGGTAATACAACGCGAGGGCGAGGCTCTGAGAGACTATGTGCAACGGTTCGTCAATGTGGTGTACGAGGTTCATTACGTTAACCATGAGTTACAGGCCGGCATCCTGATGAAGAACCTGCGGCACGCGCGCTTTCGGGACTCCCTTGCCGGTCGACCTCCCTCAACCTTAGATGAGCTCCTTAGTCGAGCTGAGAAGTATATTCGAATTGAAGAAGCCACATAGATGGGGCTGACGGTAAAACGAAAACGGGATGAAGATAGACCATATCCTCAAAATCGCAATGAAGACCGGTATGAGCCAAGGAGGAGAGACGAAAGGCGCCTAGACCGACCCTCATCCCATCCCAAGTTTACACCTTTAAAGGCCAAGCTGTTAGACGTGTGGGTGGTGGCAGAGCAAAAAGGCCTAATCCTACCTCCCCGACCCATGAAAGAAAATCCGAAGCCAAGCAAGTCGGATAAATACTGCGAGTATCATAAGGACCGTGGGCACATGACGGACGAATGTTTCCAACTTAAGCAAGAAATTGAGAGGTAGATAAAGAAAGGACACCTTGGAGAATTCGTGAGCCAGCATCCGAACACAAAGTTCAAGGGAAAGCCCCAATTCCAAGGCAAGGACGATTGACGCGAGCCCCGGAAGGGCCGAGAAGAGGATAATTTGCCAACACAAGGCATCATTGCCGTCATCTCCGGAGGCCCGGCAGGAGGCGACACGCCCAGCGCCCGTCGAGATTTAATAAGAGCTGCCAGCGGATCAATCTCTACGTCAGAACGCCCTGCAGGGCAGATGCTGCACATTTACTCACTGGAGTCGGAGATTTCTTTTGGGGACGCCGACCTCGAGGGACCGCGCAACGATCATAATGACGCCTTGGTCATCTCCGCCTCAATCACCAACTATTTGGTGAAGAAAATCCTGATAGATGGGCGGAGCTCGGCTGACATCATATACCACAATTCTTTCGAAAAGTTACGAATTTCAAACGCCAAACTCACGTCGGTGAAGACTCCCCTGGTGGGATTCAGTGAAGTGTGGTAGAGGCCATGGGAGAGATACCTCTGGTTGTGTCTATAGGTTCGTTTCCGTGAAGGGTCACAAACACCATAAATTTCTTAGTTGTCAAGGCCCCATCTACGTACAATGTGATTTTGGGGCAACCAAGCATCAACATATTCAAGGAAATTCCCTCAACTTACCATATGAAGCTCAAGTTCCCAACGCCTCATGGCATAGGGGAGGTGAGAGGCGACCAGCGCATCGCTCGTGAATGTTACACAAATACCCTGAAGACGCCACAATTTCGAGCCAAGAATCAGACAGGTGGGGGAGACGACACCCCGGGCCACTTGAAGAGGAAATGGGTGTTGGCGGTTTAAGATGAGCGCAACACGGTGTTGGTTAATCAACACGACGAAAGCATGAGACTAGCGGCAGCGGATGAGGTTAAGGAAGTGAAGCTAATCCCAGGCAACTGTAAGAAACTTCTTAGAGTTGGAGCAAGCCTTGACCCCAACACAGAAGCCGACCTAGTTGAATTCCTTCGGAAAAATGGAGATGTATTTGCCTGGACAGCGGCAGACCTAGAAGGAGTTCCCCCTTCCAGGGCATTACATCGGCTCGACGTCAACCCAAAACTTAGACCTGTTAAGCAGAAGAAAAGAACCTTCGGCCCCGAGCGGAACAAACATATCAAAGAAGAAGTTGACAAACTCTTAGCAGCCGGGCACATTAGGCCGGTCCAATATCCTTTGTGGTTGTCTAACGTTGTCCTCGTGGCTAAGGCAGGAGGCAAGTGGCGCATGTGCGTAGATTTCACGGACCTCAATAAAGCATGCCCAAAGGATTTTTTCCCACTCCCGAGAATAAACCAACTGGTGGACTCCACCTCGGGATGTGAACTTTTGAGCTTCTTGGATGCCTACCAAGGGTATAACCAAATTCAGTTAGCACCGGAGGATCAGGAGAATGCCAGCTTTGTTACAGATCAGGGCATCTACTGTTACAAGGTGATGCCATTCGGACTCAAGAATGCAAGAGCCAACTACCAAAGACTTGTGAACACTATGTTTGACAAACTTATTGGTCGCAATATGGAGGTATACATAGGCGATATGCTTGTCAAGAGCCAAAAGACCTCGAGTCACGTGCGATATTTAGATCAATGCTTCACCATCCTACGGGAGTACAAGTTAAAGTTAAACCCCTCAAAGTGCACATTCGGGGTGAGAGGAGGGAAGTTTCTTGGATACATGATTTCACAACGAGGCATAGAAGCAAATCCCGCCAAAATCGATGCTCTCATGAACATGTCTCCACCAAAATCAATCAAGAATGTCCAGCAGTTGAACGGATGCTTGGCCGCGCTAAACCGGTTTATTTCCCGCTCGGCCGAGAAATGACTCCCTTTCTTTAAGGTACTCCGAGAAGGTAAAAACTTCAAGTGGACAGAGGAATGCCAAAAGGCCTTTGAGGAGCTCAAGCAGTACTTAGCGTCACCCCCTCTCCTGACCATGCCCAGAGAGGGAGATGAGCTTCTGCTATATCTAGCAACTACGTCAGAGGCAGTCAGTGCAGTTTTGGTACGCGAGGGAGAGAGAGGGCACCAACCAGTTTACTATGTCAGTCGCGCCCTCGAGGAGCCGAACAACGGTATTCGGGGATAGAACGGCTCGCTTTAGCACTAGTCACCGCAACCCGGAAGTTACGACCCTATTTTCAATCCCACCAGGTAGTGATCTTGACAAATTTCCCTTTGAAAAAAGTTTTTCGAAGCCCCGAGACGTCAGGTAGGCTGGCCAAGTGGGCAGTCGAGCTAAGTGAGTATGGGGTAAGTTTCCGGTCCCGACCAACCATAAAAGCGCAAGTCCTTGCGGATTTCCTGGTGGAGATGGTGTCAAACGAGGCAACGTGCTCTTCCCTAACTTGGACCCTTCACGTTGACGGATCTTCCACCATTGGCGACAGTGGGGCAGGGATATTCATTCAAAGTCCAGAAGGCGACACCATGGAATATGCCTTAAAGTTGGAATTCCCGGCATCCAACAATGAAGCAGAATATGAGTCCCTCGTAGCAGGTTTGAAGTTATCTCAAGCAGCGGGAGCTAGGAGTTTGTTAATCTATAGCGACTCACAGCTAGTGGTAAACCAGGTCATGGGGATGTACGAAGCCAAATATGAGAAAATGAATAAGTACCTAGACCTTGTGTGCAAGCTCATAGCCGACTTTGAGAGAGTGGAGGTCAAACAAGTGCCCCGAGTCGAAAACGTAGCTGCTGATAAACTAGCTCGGTTGGCCAGCTCTATGTCAAAAATCGACAGCCGACGAGTCACGTTTCTGTCATCGGGCCACCCTGAAATCGGGTCAAGCACGCAAATCCTCTGCTCCAGCAACACACCATGCTGGAAAGACGAGATAACCAAATACCTTTGTACGTCAGAATTGCCTCAAGATGGAGCGGCCGCAAGAAAAGTAAAGATAAGAGCCTCCCGTTTCCTACTTATTGGAGGTGAGCTTTATAAAAGAGGTTTTTCGGTCCCTTACCTAAAATGCCTGGCCCCGGAGGAAGCGGAGTACGTCTTGCGCGAAATTCATGAAGGCATCTGCGGTAATCACTTGGGAGCAAGGGCTTTAGCCGTGAAGGCCTTACGACAAGGATAATTTTGGCCAACCATGCAGCAAGATGCTAAGTCATTGGTCGAGAAGTGCCGACCATGTCAGATACACGCCAACATTTCGCACCTGCCGGGCTCCTTGCTCCACCCGATTGATAGCCCAATTCCCTTCGCCCAATGAGGAATGGATCTGGTAGGGCCATTTCCACCGGCCACAGGGCAACGAAAATTCCTCATCGTGGCAGTCGACTACTTTACTAAATGGGTAGAAGCCGAGCCTCTGGCCAAGATAGCGGAACTTGACGTCATTCGATTCCTCTGGAGAAATATCGTCTGCCGTTTCGGAATATCCCGTGCCTTAATTTCGGACAATGACACCCAATTCTGCGGGGACAAGGTGGCACAATGGTGTGAAGGGCTTTCGATCAAGCAATTCTTCACTTCGGTCGGGAACCCGTAAACCGAAGTAACAAACAGGACAATCCTGCAACACATAAAAATGAGGTTAGGAGATGCCAAGGGCGTTTGGGTTGAGGAGTTGCCGAGCGTGTTGTGGGCCTATCGCACAACCCCACGGAGTTCAACAGGAGAATATCCTTTCAACCTCGCATACGGAATGGAGGCAGTGGTTCCGGCCGAAATAGGACAACCTTCATGGTGAATCGCGAACTACTCAATCCAACATAATGACTCAGCAGTCAGGGCCATTCTAGACTTCTTAGGGGAAGTGAGGGAGGCCGCGTCAACCCGAGCGGCGGCCTACAAGGCTAGAATGGCGCAAGCCTATAATCAACGGGTGAAGCCAAGGACATTTCAGGTCGGAGACTTAGTACTCCAAAAGGTTGGAATCTCCAAAGCCGTGGGAAAATTAGATCCAATATGGGAAGGACCGTACAAAATAACCCGAGTTGTCAATGCAGGAGCATACCGCCTCCAGCATATTGATAGACGCCACTTGCCGAGGACTTGGAATGTCGGTAATTTGAAGAAATATTTTTCTTAGAAGGTTTCCATTTCCCAACCCTCGGTCCTGCGAGGCCCGCTACTTATTCATTTCCGCTTTTTACGAACAAGTCGGGGGCATGTCGCCCGCCGCATTTTCTCCATAGTATTAATGAAGTAGTTCCCGGGGGCATACTGCCCGCCGTACTTTTCTCATACTTCCCTTTGTCGACACACTCAATAAAATAAGTAAAAACTTGATCAATTGTCAAGTGCTAAAACGCGGGGTAGAGGAGGAAATATCATCGGCCATATGGGCTTGGGAAGCTCGGCCTTTGTTATTTCCCTCCCATAACCTCTGCAATAGCAAAAGAAACAGTGGCTAAAAGTCCAAGGGACCCCTCCCCGCCATAAAATGTTCATATCAAAACATAGGCGTACGAGCGGCCTCCTCAAATAAAAACTTAGCGGTCTGATCAACCACTATGTAACAAAGGCACGAGAATTGCGAAATTGAAGAGCGATTGAAACAATCCATTCATATAGCAAAAGCGCGCATATTTTTTTTAAGTTAAGGACATTACCTTCTAAAAAAAAAAAAAATATAATAATAATAATAATAGTAATAATAATAATAATAATAATAATAATAATAATAATAATAATAATAATAATAATAATAATAATAATAATAATAATAATAATAATAATAATAATAATAATAATAATAATAATAATAATAATAATAATAATAATAATAATAATAATAATAATAATAATAATAATAATAATAATAATAATAATAATAATAATAATAATAATAATAATAATAATAATAATAATAATAATAATAATAATAATAATAATAATAATAATAATAATAATAATAATAATAATAATAATAAAAAATAAAAAACATATATATAGATGGCGGAGCGAAAAGGAAGCCAATGGTATATCCAAGGCAACCCGACAAAATAAGAGCTAGACCACGCCCTAGCAATAATACGTCTCTCATACGAGCACCTATCTCAAAAAGAAATATATATATATAATATATATACTAAGTCCTAAGTGGCGGGATCACCCTCCACCGTCGGTGCGGCGGCATCAAGGAGCTCCTCCCAATCGTCCACATTGTCAAGTGCCCCAACCATCTCTCCGACTTCCAAGACACTAGGCTCTATGGCCTTCAAAATCTCCTCGGCGACACCCAAGCGACGGCCTTGTTGGCGGCAATCCCGGACGATCTCATCAAAGAATTTGTCCACATACTCATTTTGCAACTTTGCAAAAATAGGACTCGCCTTAAAAGGCCCAATCACCATGATACCCAACGGGGTCTCCAACACCCCGGCCGACCCACTATGAGCCGACAAGAAGGAGGTAGCCTCTAACTTCTCTCTCTCTCCAATTCGGCGCATAATTCTTTGCGCCCCGCCTCGGCATTGCGACGCTCTTTCTTCTCGCTCTCCCAAAGGGCCAATAGTTGCTTATATTTCTTCTCCAACTTGGCCAACTTATTCTTCTCTCCTTCAAGAGACCCCTTGAGGCCGCCGTTTTCAACTTTAAGAGCCACGTTGTGATATCGGGCATCCACGTACAAGGAATTGGTTTTACCCGATTCCTCGCACAACCTTGTACATTCCTCCTCAATCCCTTTGCCATGCATACGCACCGTCGTATACCAAGTCAAAGCCTACAAAAAAAAAAAAAAAAAAAAAGGGGGCCTAAGCATGTCGATCAAAAACACATAAGGAATAATAGAATATAGCAAGTGGTAACAATGAGCCACTAACCCAAGAGAGGTCTCCTCCCAATCCACCCATCATTTCATGAAACGACTTCGACGCAAGTCGAGCTTTATCAAACTCCGTCGGGAAGCTCAACACCTTCTCCACCGCCAAGCTATCATCAAGTGTATCAAAAACCGAGCCGCCGCCAAAGTTTCGATTGGTCCCCAAAAGGAAATACCCTTTCCCGGTTCCCATAGGCAAAGGCGTCGGATCCGGATCAATAACCAGATCCTTAGCGGGTAACGGAGTAACTACTTCGGCGGCGCAAAGTCTTTTCTCTCTTAAGTCCGAGACCGGCCCGCCGTCCTCCAAAGATCGAACCCTCGTTTCCCTCGAGTAAGTAGAGGAAGTACGAGAAATGATGATGGGAGAGGGTAATATAAACCCCGCCGACTCCGGTCGAGCCCCACTCGCCGTCGGCCGCCGCCCACCACCCGCGCGCCCATCGGCCACCCCCGCCGTCGGCACGCTCCGAGATCCACCCAAGCCATCGGTCGGCATCCTTCCATTACTTCGTTGGCTATCCGATCCCTTTCGGTTATCATTCTCCCACCCCGTCGATGGTTTAGCGAACTTCGGTCGAGACACCAGTAACGAGTCCCGCCGACCAACCTTGGTTAATTCCTCATCACTCATGGCACGGTATTTTTTCAACTCCGAGTAGCTCATCCTTTCACCTACAAACCACGAGGAAGCAAGAGCATTTTAAACGAAAGATAAGTAACTAATATTAAATAAATAATATAATGGACTAATAATAAATAAAAACAAAAGGATAAAAAGGAAATGAGGTTGTTTCTAAGAAAAATGGTGTCAAGTCTACCCCGAGGAATTAGAGTCCATGGGTCGAACGGTTTTTCAAAAAAACCGATTCCTTCGCACGACATTTGATATCCAAGCATCTCTTCCGTCACCAAAACGGGGGAACCTCCATCCTATTTTGGCGAAACTAACCCCTCAACATCTCGAGCATACAAGAACCACATTTTCCAACGTCCCATTTATAGCTACATTTTAGCAAGAGCTTACACGAGGGGCAGGGGTAAAAATGAAAATGCGGCCCTCCCGATAGTAACGGCCTCACGATAAACAAACTATGGAACAATTCGGCGGATACCGGAACTTGTGCAACTTCCACTCGATGGCAAAAACCGAGGAAATATAGGTGAGCATTTGGAGTTAGTTAACTAATACAAATCCCGGCACCTTGACATATTTCTACAAGAAGGGGATTTGGCGGTAGAGTAAAGCCAACCATGAAAGGGCCCCCATAGAAGGTAAAGAAACCAACCGGCGGAGCATAGCACCTATCACCCTTGGCCGGCATTCTAATTTTCACTTCTCCAATGACCCCAAGGCAATCACGAATATCCGCCAATTTATCCGTAGCAAACAAAGTGTCAAAATCTAACTCCTTCAAGAGCTCTCGATCAAGTCTCTCACTCAGCCCAATGCCCTCATCCGGCGTCACTTTTGGCAACCCCAACTCATTCGAGCAACTCCCATCATCACTACCCTCTATCCCCACATCAACCAACTCCAACGATTCCACCGACGGCGACCGCGGCGGGGTAGGCGCGAACGGCGAAAGTCGACCATCCATTCGGATAAAATTCGAACAATTTTTTCCTTCGAGTAATCCGAGCTAAGGACATGAACGCCGTCGCCCCAAGACGAAAGAAATGGACCAATAGACTCGAGCTCTTTGTTTTTCGTCGTCGCATTGTGCCTTTTTAATTTCCGCAAATTGCGATTTGTTCCGAACATATCAATCTTTCGAGACCATGCCCAATGCTCCGGGTTTTCCAAATCAATCTACGGATCAACAACGACGGCCGCCCCACTAGCCTCGGCCGCGGGCTCTGGACCCCTCGGACCCGACGGCTCTCGGCCCACGACACCCGAACCCGATGGCTCTCGGCCCACGACAACCGGATCTGATGGCTCCCGGCCCACGACACCCGTACCCGACGGCTCTCGGCCCACTACGCCCGGACCTGACGGCTCCCGGCCCACTAACTTCGGACCCGACAGCTCCTGGCCCGCAACTCTCGGACCCGACGGCTCTTGGACCAAACATCCCCCGGTTGATTTTTGACCTGAAGGGTTTCGATCCGACATCCCCCGCCCCGTTGCATTTTGTCTACGACCCGGGCACCCCTCTCCTCTCAAACCGCCGCCAACGCCACCAAAATCCTCCTTCCCACCACCGTCTCCCCCCTCTCCCCCTACTTCCATCGACTCATCACTTGACTCATCCAACAAAGTCCAACCCATTCAACCCAAAAAAAAAAAAAGAAGACAAAGGAAGAAGAATATATATGTATGTAGTAATAACAAGAGGGGAAGGGAAAGTGTGAAAAACAAAGAAAAGAAAGAGAGGAGAAGATAGAGGAGAGAGACGAGGGAAAAGAAGAGTTAAAGAAAGAGAGGAAATTGTTTTCTTACCTTGGTCAGAGTCTTCAAAGTGGGAAATTCTCTCTCTACAAATATGCTCTCCTTCAAAGTTCAAGTCAAATGTTACTTAATGCAAGTGCACCAACCACTTCTATTTATACTACTCCCCCATCCTCTTATGGCCCATATTGGGAGTGGGGGGCTTAATGATGAGCTTAAGTAGTTTTCTTGGCCCAATTAGAGGGAAAATCTACTTAGAGCTAAGATTCAAGCACAATTGTCCCACATCGGAAGTTCACGACAAACTAGTAGTCTATTCCTCCTATAAATATAAGGTATGATTCATTTGTTGAACTATCTCTAATTTGGGTGATATTTTAGCCTTTGCAAAGTATCACTTCCAATATCTGACTTGAGCGTTGGAGTGTAATCGTTGGTCCCACCCCCGATGAGTCACATAGAGTCTTAATTGGTTTTGTAGGATATCAAGCGGAGCCCACCTTCCGACCCCTTCAACACATGGCAAAGGACCCCCAACATTCTCGTATTTGGAGACCGGCTCGTTGGGCTTCAAGACAAGTGGGCTGACTCGTTAGCATCGAAGCAGCATCACTATCATAAGTAGTTATCAAAATACTTCAATATTTAAATAATATATTATTCAAAATTAAGTAGATTTCTTTAGCTTTTTATTTGATTTTGATTAAACTTTTGAGGATGAGATACATGTAATGTTATTGTTTAGATCAAAATAATTAATTTGTAAAATATTTTTAATTTTATGAATATCATTATATCTACAGTAACTTGAGGATAAAACATATATAAACGGGCAAATTCCATTTCCCCTTTTACTCTAACCTCGAATCACTTTACCCCCTCATCCTTAATTGCATCGATTTACCCCTCCACACCACTCCCGCGGAACTTGTACAATTGCTATGGTAAGTTTTTGTAAGGTTCAATATGCTTTCACGGAGAATATGTACGTCCTGCAACTATCCTGCAATTATCCAGTGAATCACTGTGATTTTTTCAAATGGTTGATCCTCCTTTATGTGAACGAGCTCGAGGTTGTGGTTGTATTATCAACAAAAGGATGCTAGAGCTTAAGAAAATACGAAGAGCTTCAGCAAATGGCTGAACACTTTTCACATACAAATAAGGAACTGAAGGCGCAAAAAGTTTATAATTGATACTGAAAGCAAAAGAACTTGAACACAAAATTCCTGTAATTTTCAAATCTTGACTAACGGCTTCAAGGTCAAAATCATAAAAACTGACGTAGAGGGTTACATTGGGGCAATTGCACAAATGCATGGGGTAAATCGATGCAATTGAGAGTACGAGGTGATAAAATAATTTGAGGTCAGAGGACGAATTGAGAAAGCGAAATTTGCATTCAATAAATTTATATATTAAATTAAAAGATTAAAGTTAAAAGTAAGTCATCTATTGTTTATAGTAGATGAAAGAAGGGGCGTAATGAGGCACCCCAAGGGGGGAGCCGTTCCTCCAGATAATTTTTTTTGATTTTTTATCTTTATATTTTAGTCTATGACCCTCTAAAAAAATAAAAATACCCACTTATAGTGTATATTTTTCATAAGAAAAAAATATCATAATAAAAAATAATCGCACAAGAGAATATTTTTCAGTAAATACTACATTTGATTAAATAAATGATGATGCTAGAATTTTGAGAGAAAAAAACGTCACCAAAAATGAATTAGATGAAAGAAGAATATTAATGATAATTGTTACACTAATCTTTAAAAGTTTTGAAGTAATGAATATGAAGATTTTGTTATGTACTGTGCTGCATCAAGATCAAGCAAAATCAATACGATCGGAAATCTACATTAACATAATACTAAATCACATCACTAATTTATTAAATATTTATTTATAATATATCTTAATTTTAATGAAGTAAATTATTAATAAATATATAAATAATTAACAAACATCATAAAAACTCACGTATCACTTACTAGTACTAAAAAATGATCAGAAGTTGTTCATCCAAGATTAATCTAAATGGAGAAAGTTATGTAAAAAAAAGGGGTTTTTGTGATAAAGTCCGCAACCAAGCATTTTTATTATTCTAGGTTTATGGGACATATCTCTTTCACCAATAAACCCATCACTTTAATATTTATTATAAATAAATGAAACACTCATGTATATCCCAATATTACCCTCAACCATTTATATCCAATTCTTAATTGTAACCCCAATTTAATCAATTTTGTCTACAAAAATCCAATTTTGACCACAAAAATTCAATTTTAACTTTTTTTTGAGCATATTTTAATATGCTCCAATTTCATCCATTAACTTAATTTGATCTCAATTTGACCCCAAATTTCACAAATTATTCAATTTTGACCCAAAACTTTTTTTTTTCACAAACATATTTTTTTTCAAAAAAAAAAAATTGCCGCCGGATTCTGGCGTTGACCGGCGGTCAACGCCGGTCTCCGGCGTTGACTTTTTTTTTTTTTTTTTCTTTTCTTCCGGATTTTTTCGCCGGTTTCCGGCGCTCTCCGTCGTTGACTTTTTTTAGTGTTTTTTTTAAGTTTTTTTTTTTTTTTTGTTTGGTTTGTTTTGTTTTTCCACGTCCGCCGCTAAACGTTGACCGTAATTGTGCTGTCACTGACAGTAAATTAACGTAATTATACTGTCAATGACAGTTAATTGACGTAATTGTACTGCCGTTGACATTACATTTATGTAATTGTGCTGCCGTTGACAGTAAATTAATGTAATATTATTTTTTTTTATTTTTTATTGTTTTTTTTTATTTTGTTTGATTTGTTGACAAGTCAACGTAATTATATTACTGTCGTTGACAGTAAAATAACTGTAAACACAATAATATTACTGTCAACAACATCAATATTATTATTTTTTTGGGGTTTTTGTTTTGTTTGAGTTATTCACGGAGTAACGTAATAATATTACTGTCTATTATAGTAATATTACTGCAAACAAAATAATATTACTGTGGTTGACGGTAATATTACTGTTGTTATAGTAATATTGATGTCAACCACATCAATATTATTATTTTATTTGGATTTTTTGTTTGTTTGAGTTATTCACGGAGTAACGTAATAATATTACTGTATATTATTGTAATATTACTGTGGTTGACGGTAATATTACTGTTGCTATAGTAATATTACTGTCACTCACAGTAATATTAATTCTTTTGGTTTTTTTTATTATGTTTACATTTGTTGAACGGTCAACATAGTAATATTACTTTATTACACAATAATAATGAGTTTTGTTGTGTTAATATTAATGTGCTAGAGATTAATATAGCAATATTATTGTGTTAAACTATAGTTTAGTTAATTTTACTGTGTTTAACAGTAAGATAGTTAATATTACTATCAATCACAACAATATTGCTGTTTAAACGGAAAAAAAAAAAGTTACAGAAAAAAAAAAGAAGAAAAAAAAAAATTAAAAAGTCAACGTCGGGCGTTGAACGCCGGTTAACACCAGAATCCGGCGAAAAAATACGGAAGAAAGAAAGAAAAAAAAAAAAGTTGAAAAAGTCAATGCCGGAGACCGGCGTTGACCGCCGGTCAACGCCGGAATCCGGCGGGAAAAAAAAAAGTTTTTGAAAAAAAAAAAAATTTGAAAAAAAAAAGTTTTGGTCAAAATTGAATCATTTGTGAAATTTGGGGTCAAATTGAAGTTAAATTAAGTTACGGATGAAATTGGAGCATATTAAAGTATGAGGGGTTATTTTAGTCCTTTACAAAAATCTGGACCATGTGTGGACGTATTGGTAAAAGAGTTTTTTGTCTTGATCTCTTTATAAATAAGTACCCATTGATGGGCTTATTTGTAAAGTCCCGTAAAAAAAAGAGTAAAAAACAGTTTGCCCCCTAAACTAAGGGCCGATTTGCACTTTACCCCCCAAACAAAAAAAATTTGCACGTTTTTACCCAAACTCATTAATTCATTGCACGGTGCCCCCTGAACTCAATTTTCCGGTAATTTTGACCGGAAAGTTAAAACATGTGCTTTGCACGTGAGATTTTTTGGGGTAAACTCGTCCATTCTTTTGCATCTTTAATATTAAATACAAATAATATTAAAAGAAAAAAAAAGAAAAGAAAAAAGAAAAAAAGAAAAACAAAAGGAAAAAAAGCTTTAATCCATGTCACCACCTTCCTTCCCAAACAGTAAACGGTAAACCCCATCCCTGGCCAAAAAAACTTCAAACGTTAATTTCAAGAAAATCCCAAATTCTCCGACGACCAACACCGCTCCTCTCTTCACGGATATAGCTTCGTGGGCGAGCCACGCAACATTCTCCGGCGAAAAAACAACAGCAACATCCATCTCTGTCAATTGGTGCATTACATCTCCTCGGCGGCCCAGATTCAACCCCCAAATTCAGTTCAAATAAAATGTTTTCTAATCCTATTTTACTCATAGATCCAAAGAAGAACGGGATGAGATTACGATCTTTCACATCGAAGGAGCATAGGCAGAGATGGTGATTTCTTAAAAAGAAAAATTGGGGAAGATCCTTTTTTTACTTCTATGGTCGAAGACTCGGTCGGCGGACTGAGGATGAAACGAGGTATGTGACGGCGGCGGGTTGAAATTAGTTTAGAGGTGGAATCAAGGTGGGGAAGGTGGATGTGGAGATGATTTGCCGGAGGTGGTGAATTCTTAAATAGAAATTGGGGAATCTCTGTTTTTATACTTCTATGGTGGAAGATTCGATCGGCAAACGGAGGAGGAAACGAGGCAAGTAATGGCGCGGCGGGTTGGTAATAGTTTAGAGGTTATGATGATTTGCCGGGGTGGGGTTGGTGGTCGGGGGTTGCGAGAGAGTGGAGGACGATTAAGAGAATGGCATCGTCGGATTAAACTGCCGGCAAGTGGCTGACGGGATTTTTGGCTGGGTTTTGGAGGGTGGTGGGTGAAGGGAAGAAGATAACAATTTTTTTTTTTTTTTTGTTTTTAAAGATTAATTTATATTTAATATTTAGAATGTAAGTGAATGGACGAATTTACCCCTGAAAATCTCACGTGCAAGGCACATATTTTAACTTTCCGGTCAAAGTTGCCGGAAAATTGAGTTCAGGGGGCACCGTGCAACGAATTAACGAGTTAAGGTAAAAACGTGCAAATTTTTTTTGTTTGGGGGGTAAAGTGCAAATCAGCCATTAGTTTAGGGGGCAAACTGCTTTTTACTCTAAAAAAAATGCCATTGATCTAAGAAAAATGGGGGCAACTATTTTAAATCCCAACTTTTGCTTACTTGAATACTACCAAGTTTAAAACCAAAATTGAGTACATATTTATCAGTTTTTTCTTACTTTAATACCAAAATAAAAAGAAAAGTACAAAAACACCCTTTCATACAAAAAATATCAATTATATCAATTTTTTTTAGAAATTACCTATTCAAAAACCAAATAAAAAAAAAAAGAAAAAAAACCTTTGTTGTAAAAAAAAAACCTCCAACCCTCTCCAAGCCTCGCCGCCGACGCCGCCGCCGCCGAATGCCGCCGAACGCCACCGTACGCCGCCGCCGCTTCTTCGTCCATTGTTATCAACCCGCCGCCGCTTCTTCGTTCCGGTTTCATCCAAGTAATAATTTTTTTCGAATTTTTTTTCTTTAATATTTACTTAGGATTTGATTGTTTGATATGGGTAATTAGGATTTGATTGTTTTAGGTAGAAATGATCGTTAATTAGTAATGAGTGCATCTAATTTCAGTCGATTTGAGCATTGATTTGAGATTCGTGGGTCGGTTCTTCGTTCAAAATAATCGACCTGTACATGTCGAATTTTTGCTGGATTTTCGACAGATTGATGTCGAAAATTCTACAAAAATCGACATGTAGTTGTCGATTATTTTGATTTTTTGATAATTCGACAACCAACTGTCGAAATATGCTAGAGAATTCGACAGTTAGCTGTCGAAATTTTGTAGAAAATTCGACAGCTAATTGTCGAATTCTCTAGCATATTTCGACAGTTGGTTGTCGAAATTACTATGTGTAATCTTTTTTTTTTTTTTTTTTAATTAATTTTTTTTCTTTCTTATTTTTATTTCCTTGTGTTTATATTATGTATATTTATTTTTATTTGTGTTATTTTGCAGTGGAAGAACCACGTGAACCTCGTATACCTCCGACTGTCTCGAACCGTAAGAAGAGGAAGGAATTATCCGATAAGGGCAAGGGCAAGGCAATCACGACCAAGAAAAAGACCACGACCAAGAAGAAGTCTGGAGAGGGTTCTTCCTCAACGAATCTGATGCCGGCTCTTCCCTCGACTGTAGACGTTGGTAATTCGAGCAACGAACCGGTCAGAGGTCCCGAGATACCGGAATTGTACACAAATTTTGATAAGCACATTGCTTATCATATTGTGAATGGAGGTCCAGAGCGCTCGGAGCGCGGCTCAGAATTTCGAATTCGAAATCACACAGGAACTTTGAAAGGTTGGGTGCCGGCGCCGTTTATTACAGAGGTAGTACAAAGAGGTGGATTAATGTCAGTTGTACAAGCATCGTAAAACACTGTGGACGGCCATCTACTTAGAGCATTCATAGAGAGATGGCAGCCAGCTACCAACACATTTCATTTACCGGTTGGAGAGATGACCATCACACTTGATGATGTGAGTACGTTGGTCGGTTTGCCAGTTGTTGGGCGTACCGTATCTTGCGAGCGTTTGATCCGTGATTCCAAAACGAAGCCCAGTAGTTTGATGTTCGAGTTGCTTGGTGAGTACCCGGACGATGTAGACAAGAAGAAAGCGGTGAAGTTGGAATGGTTGAAGGCTAAATTTAGCAAAGTGACCATGAGAGACAGTGCGGAGAAGAGGACATACGCCATTCGGGCGTATTTGTTATTTTTGCTCGGGTGTACTATACTGTGCGACAAGACAGGCAACATGGTAAGCGTGGAGTATCTAAATCTCGTCTCTGATTTGGATCGGATCGGCGAGTATGCTTGGGGCACTGCATGTCTTTGTCGGTTGTACGATGAGCTTTCGTCAGCCTCACAAAAATCAACGAACTCGATGGCTGGCTGGCTGACGCTCTTTCAATCATGGATTTACGAGCACTTTCCTTATTTGGCGGGTGGCACATTGAAGACGGAATTCGAGGGGCCATTAGCGAGCCGATGGGAGCCTCAGTCAAAGACTACTTCAACGCCTGAACGAGCGTCGTACCTGCGATCTCGATTAGATGATTTGATCCCCGATCAGGTAAAATACCAGTTTAATAATTTGTTATTACTACTTAAGTAGGTTTTTAAATCTAATTTTTTATTTATTTTACTAGGTTTTATGGTCACCGTATACGGCTATTCGTGATCGTTTCCCGATGCCAGATTCTGCTTGGTTTAGTGGGATGATATGTTGCATGGACCACTTCGAGGCATATCATCCGGACAGAGTGTTGAGGCAGTTCAACCGGGTGCAAATTATTCCAGGTCGTGTATACATGTCAAAAGATATGTACAAAGCTCTAGTTAACAAAGGTCGATCAGTCCAGAACTCAATATTCGTTGCGTATGGCGAACGTTTCTCTGATCGGTGGGAGGAGTATTGTCTGGACGAGGAGTCGAGGTCTGTTGAAGTTGAACTCGGGGAGGCGGATACTTCGCCGGACTACATGAATTTGTCCAAAAACACTTAGAATATGTTATTTATGTTATATTGCAATATATTTGGGGTTAATTTCACAAAAAAAAATAAAAATTTCAAATTATCGAAAAAAAAAATTTGAAACAGTTCAAATTCGACAGCTAGCTGTCGAATGTAAACTGTTTCATTTTTTAATTTTTTTCGATAATTTGAAATTTTTATTTTTTTTGTCCAAAAACACTTAGAATATGTTATTTATGTTATATTGCAATATATTTGGGCTTAATTTCACAAAAAAAAAAAAATTCAAATTATCGAAAAAAAAAAATTTGAAACAGTTGAAATTCGACAGCTAGCTGTCGAATTTAAACTGTTTCATTTTTTAATTTTTTTCGATAATTTGAAATTTTTATTTTTTTTGTCCAAAAAACACTTAGAATATGTTATTTATGTTATATTGAAATATATTTGGGGTTAATTTCATCTTCTTTCAACTTGACGAACAATGATTGCAATTGAGATCTCCCATCCAATTCACTGAAATTTAACTTAGAGATAGTATTGTAAACTGTCTTCATACCAGTTACATTAGACGGGTCCTTTTCCTTCAATGCTCTTAGAATTGCCCTTGGTTTCACCATTGCTTTCTTCATAGTGTGAACAAAGGAAACCTGCTCCTTTGATAATCTTCCAACATAAGAGTGTCCGTGCAAGTTTTCAAATAAGTTGTGGTTGTGAATACCACTATAAACATCCAATTTCCACTCAGCCTTTTCATCATCCTTGTGTTCTTTTGTCCCCTTCAATTTAAACGGACAATTGCATTTCTTTGAACCGGTGCTCCTTTTTCCCAGTCTTTGATCATCTTCACCTGGTACCTTCTTGCCAACATAATGGCCCCCACGCTCACAACGAACAATCACATACGGTGTCCTACGTCCTCTATCCCCGTCACTCGAACCCGCAATCATTAACACCATTCCAATTCTTTTACATACTTCACGTACCCATGCCAATAAAGCTTCTTTTGTTGGGAATGTTTCTGACGTGGTAAATGAATGGGTGCAATCGATCTACACAAAAGTGTCGAAAATATAAGACAACTAAATTTGCAACAGGAACAAAATCGACACCTAAGTGTCAAAAATGACCCATATTTTCGACACTTAAGTGTCGAAAATAGAGGTCAGTTTCGACACTTAAGTGTCGAAAATATAAGTCATGTTCGACACTTAGGTGTCGAAAATTGTATCAAAATTCGACACTTAGGTGTCGAAACTGAATAAAATATGAATTGTTATGTTTTTCGACACATACATGTCGAAAAAATAAGAGTATTTTCGACCTGTATGTGTCGAAAATTGATGGCGAGTTTAAAAAAAAAAAATCAAAATCGATGTTTTAGCTCAAAAAATACATGAATACATACCTTAATGGGTTCTCCTTGCTCGTAAACTACCATTCTATTGTCATTTGACGCCATTTTGCAAGTTGTGTAAGGTTTTGATTTCTTTTGTTTTGAGGTTTTTTAGGAGGGTTTTTGGGGAGGGAGAAGAAGGAGGTGGAAGAGGTGAGGGGTTTGTGAGTGAGGAGGGAAATGTTCTTTTTAGGTTTTTGATTATTTGGTATTTAAGAAAGAAAAATAGTATTTGTAATATTTTTTTGGTTTTAATTTTCATTAAGAGCATTAAAGTAATTTACAATTAATTATTTATTTATTATTTTTTTGGTATTCAAGTAAGCAAAAGTTAGTATTTGAAATAGTGATCCCAAGAAAAATAGTAATAATATAAAATAAAAACTAGTATAAACTATACTTTTTTTTTTTTTTTTTTTTTGGGAGTAAAAGGACTAAGATGGTGAAGTTGAGCAGTGGAAAGATTTCCACCAGCAGTCGAGTGCATCCACAACGCCGTAAAAACTATGAAACTTGGAACTAACCACATCAATCTCCACACCCAATTGCTCCGCCCCCACCGCCGTCACAGGGCCGTGCGCCGCCGCCACCAATCGCGGGCACATCCGCCTCACCATCCCCCAATCCAATCCCAGTTCCTCCAAGCTCTTCAGCAGCCCCTCAACCTCCGCCGTGCTCGTGAACACAATAGCATCCACACCGCAATGCTCCTCCATCATTCCGGCCACCAGCCCCGCAACACCACCGCCGCGCCACCGCGTTTCGTAAGCATTTACTCTGACGGGGACCCAACCCCGCCTGGCTAAACCCGCCAGAAACTCCGGCACCACCGGCGGCTCTTTCAATCCTATCACGAGAGGGACAGGGCACAAAACCTTTCTCCCCAATCCCAATCCCAAAGCTTCCACCAGCCCACTCGGCGTCGCAATTGGAGGAACAAGTACCCTTACTCTCGCCGGATTCACGCACAATTTAGCGACGAAAGATTCAGTGAGAAGCTCAGAATCTTTCCCCAGAGCTGAAAGTGTGAAAAGATCTCCATCTGGGCCGAACGGAGGTGCAGCGGCGATGGCGGACAGAGCTTCTGAGAAGGCGGTGATTCCGGTTCTGGAAGTGAATGCAACGGCGGAGAAATGACGGAGAGGGGGGTCTAGAGAGAGAAAGTAGTGTTGGATGGAGGAAGTGGTGTGTGGGGTGGTGTCGACGGAGAGTGTAGGGCACCACAGAGGAGTCCAGCCCTTGAGGCGTATGACGTCAGAGAGTCTGCTGGCATAGTTCTTCGGGGTGGTGAAGGCGATTACAGGGGCGGTCGTGGGTGCCGAATGAGGGTTTTGCTGTAAATTGAGGACCATCATTTTCAAGATGAGTTATTTTTAGAATCGTTTTGTTGCTTTGTTTGGTTATCAAGAAAATGGCATCAAAGGTTATTTGTCACCAAAAGAAAGACTTCAAAATCATTTCTAAACCCCTAAGGGCCCTTTTGCTTTTGGGGTATGGATTGGTGGGTTAATATAGATAAGATAGATTTGGAGTGGAGATGATTATGTAATTTTTTTGAACTCATATTTGCTTGTGTTGAATAAATTAAGCATGACATCTTAACCTCATGTTTGTTTTGACTGACATGGAAGGATTGTCAATGAAATGACTAATTTACCCTCACACATGCAAAACAGGCCAAAAACATTTCAAACGCAAAGCTCGATTTCTCATTCTGGCTATTAAAATTCCTTGACGCTCATTCAACAACGGAACAATCCATTTTATCTTACACCAATTTGAAATATTTCGAGATGAGCTCGGGTTCCAACAATATGGAAGAGAACAGTTACTGACAACACTTCCTATAAAAATAGCTATGTCCCATTCGATCTTTTTTCGCCTTATTAATCTTCGAGAGGCAGATCTGTAGGTTCGGGTTGTTGCCGTTCTTTTTCGGAAACATGGGAAATGGTGTTATCAGCATTTGAGCACTTATTCAGCTGCCATTAGCCCTGTTCGATCATTTCATATTCGTTATGTTCAATCTCAGGCATACGTAAAATTTCGGCTTTACATTCTCTGTTCCTTCATCTTGAAATTCTTCTTCTCAGTCGGAAATCGGAATGGTCATCTTCTGGAGGATGTGAGTTTCGTCCATCGAAATGGAAGAGAAGTACTATTTATATGATTCCCGTGTAATTATAAAAACAAGTCAGGGCTACTTTGTCATTTTGCAGGGTGGGCCAGCGCGGGGAAGGAGTGGATTGTGGAATCTCACCTCCCAGGTGTGACAATTGAATCATAATGCAGTGGGATATGTCCATGGGCCCCACATATAGTCCATTTGCTCAAAAAACAAGCAAACGTTTGATTCACTGGACAATATAATTTATCACCTCTAAATCACCCAAAGCAAAAGGGCCCTAATAGTTTTGATAACGAGTTTTAAACGGATCATATACTCACGGATCAAATTTTTCTATAATCTCTAGCTCTTATTTGAGCGTATTCAGAAATTGTGTAATACTCACTGACTAGTAGAAAAAAGACTTTTTACTATAACCATAACCGTAGTAAAATGTTCTAAATCCGTAGTGTAAAGGTTTTCGCTACATATTTCCTACGAATTTGCCCCATAGGATATACGGGCACTGGCGTGACAAAAACTTTTTTACGGCAAATGTTCGTAATAAATATTTGTTTGCTACGGTAAATCCTAACATTTACTACGACTTCAAAGTTATCCTGTAGTAAATGTATATTTTATTACAGCTCTTTACCGGAGTAAAAAAAAATCATAGTAAAAAGTTATTTTTCTACTAGAGACTGTATTGAGTATTTACTGCCCAAATCCAGTTATAAAATTGAGTTCTTATAAAATTGCATAATACGATCTTGTCAAATCTTGTCTTGAGAACCAAGTGACACGCCTTCAAACTTTTATCTGTTATACTTTTATGCGCGCGTCTTTTCTTATTTAAGAATTAGTATTGTTGTTGTACACGGCAATTTTTTTATTTTACCATTCAATGAACTGCATAATAAGTTAGTAATGGATGACAAGGTACTTTGTGTGCAGAAAAACAATATAGTACTTTGTATATGCCGGACTAATTTAGTTGTTTATCATTCGAAAACCAAGTCAATCACACATTTGTTGTCTGAAATACACACTAGTTACAGATTGAACGGAACGGGGGTTTCGTGCATGGAACAAGAACACGAAGAAAATTTAACACAATAAAATGAACAGAATGCAGATTTCGAAACAATCGTGATTGATTTTATACAGTTTACCCATCTCGCCATACTAAAATGCTTGACAAAAAATTAACATATTTCTTCAAACAATGATCATATTTTTTTTTATCTAATACGATTTGTTTTTCGAGGTGGTTCTCACGGCAATCCGAAAACCTGACAAATCGAACCAACAAAAATGCCCATAGTCAAAAATGGGTTTCAAAACGTAGAACCTGCTCTGCTAATTCAGTATTTCCTAAACCATAATCAAGAATCAGTTTGTGTTCAAACATGTTTTGCTAACAGTACGCAACTTCTCCAAGACTAGTTGTATTCGGTCAGATATATTGGTGTAGAGACATCTTTGTGCTGCCTCATCCATTCCACACACAGTCTCGGGCCATTCACTATGACAATGTGATATAAATTCCTTCCTCGACGTGTCTACAGCCATCTGCTTCAGCTTAGGGATGTCGAACACAATTGGCTCACCGATATATATCTCTATATCCTTCTTACACAAAGGGAAAGGGGGTCTTCGACCAAACATATAATTCTCTGGCATTACCTGCAAATATTGTAAACCATGACTGAACAACAGATCGAAAGGGTAAAACTTAATTGTGTCTCTAAAATGGGTCTTCGTTTCTTGTTTTCGAGACCCATTCCGAGACTCACTTTTATATCAAAGTCTCTAAAAAATAAAAACAATTATACAGTGATGGGCACTGTAAATTGAATCTTTTTATGAATTGTTCTAGAATCTTGAAAAAAAAAAAAAAAAGAGCAACTTAGGAAAAGGTTGGTTTCTGAATTGGAAGACCCTCTAGGAACTTCCACTAGATGAATTATCGACTAAAGTCTCCAAAAAGCAGAATTTTATCTTTAGGACCCCTAGTTCAGCTTGCCCTAAGAGCTTCTCAAACTCAATTACCACCGAAAGCACCTTATACATTCTGCCATATGCCGTAGCATTAATCTCTTAGTCTATGGAGGATTAACCTATATGCAATGGACTACTCGAGCTACCAATTTAAATACGACGACTACAATTATAAAGAGTGCAATCCGGGTGTTGTGTTTGAACAGTTCAATTAATGCAATGATTGTGTCGGAGTTTATACTTTATAAATAGATTTTCTTTTGCTATCTGCACCCCTTTACTTACTCCAAGGACTAAAAAAATCACTCGTTATGTTTATTATCATAAACCACGTTATAATTGAAAATCAAAGGCAAACAAACTCTTAGAAAGATCACTGTTTGGGGAGCAATTAGCTGCAAAAATGTAACACGGGGGATTACACTAATAAAAATAAAAATTGTATTTTTTTTTTTAATTCGAAAAAACACAGAGGGTTTTCTTCAGTTCATGGTCCCTGATCCGTCTTCATTAACAGTAAACTGAGTAAACAGTTAAACACTAATCCTATTAAATTTTGAGTACGTGGAGAATTTGTTCCAATTTCAGGGGCAGAAAATAAATCAGGAATCCCAATCTAGCAAACGAATCATTTTTAGAAGATTGAAAGGCTAAAATCTCCTGCATTATGAAGCTTTAATTGGTATAAACGTGGCTTCAGCAAATTAAATATGATGGGCATACGCATGGCTGATCGATGATCTACTTCATTACAAAAACTAATCGAACACTACCGAAATAGTATCATGAAATATAAATCACCAGATATCTATATACTTTCGATGATAACTAAGTTGAATTTAGGACATAAAGAAATACCTTTTCAAAACCACGATGAAATATTGGCAGGACTATGGGAGTTACAGGGGCACGAGCAATGAGACTTGCAGTTCCCCATTTCAACCGCCTTATAGGTGCATCTTCTTGACATACTTTCCCCTCTGGAAACGTATGCACCTGTTCATTATGCATAAAACATTGAGACCACAAATACGAATAAGTTTTTTCTATCTGTTGAACAAACTAGTATGATATTGCAAAAACAACTACACTCAGTCAATTCGGTATGCATATGACAGTTAATATCAACTCAATACTCACTAACAAAATAAAACTGACATGAGAAAAGGTCAACTAGAAATAAAAAAAAAATTCATGCATGCGCAACTGTGGTAAGTAATTCCATGAAAAATTATTTACTCCGAATACACATGAAAAACTTTTATTATTTATTTACACAATAAAATGAGATTACGTTTGAGCATAATACCCAAGGACGATCTCTATATATGAAGTGGTTAAAGCAGTGGCAATAAAATCAACTAAATTAACTTCTCGCAAAGTCATAATGCGAGACATATATCAATGCCCTCTTTAAGTGGTAAATGCACGGATATATGTATTTATACCTGCACATGTATTACAGGGCTGTCGAAAAAAATACTACTGAACATAATTGTATTACCAACAATTGATTACTAAGTCTAATATAAATATTTCATATAAACACGTGTCCAGAAATACGTGCAAGCAAGAAAGAGTACCCAAGCTCCGTCGGTCAAACGGTCAAGAGCCTCATCCATGTGCTCCTGATAGATTCCACCTCCTCTTGTTATAGGAATACATTTCCCTGTCAATTTTACATTTTGTGAATAAGGAGTGTTAAAGATAACTAAACTGTTACAAAACTGACTTGAAATCAAGAAACAAAACAAATCTTCACCGTCAAAATTACTTACAAATTATCATCACCTATTGCAAACGTTTCCCAAATCAGCCGGAATAATTACTCCAAAACCAAGGTTTTGAATAAGAATGAACTCCGCAAATGAATAAAAAGCCGAAACACAATATAGAAGTGAAACATGCATATGAAAACGTTATAAGAAGACAACAAAAAACGAATGTGCATCATCTACAGATACATCACTATTCAAGTCTCTCCTTCTAGTGGTTAGAGAAAACCATGTTTTGAACTGGAGTAGTCCGCGGGATCGACCATGCAATTTTTTCGTTTTAGTTATGATGTTATTGATTTAATTTTAATCGGGGTTCCAATAAAGTTGCAACTAACAGGAGAAACATTAGCCTATTTTTACTATTTTTAAACGAGTTGTCTAGGGGAAATGTCCAGCATCAAATACAGCATTATCAAAAAGAGATATGGCAACTAAAATTGTACGCACCGATTCGGAAAAAATATGAAAGCACTGGATTTTTGAAGCATATGTCTTCGGCTGCAAGTACCCATCTCCCCAATTCTGGATCAGTTATCGGGAAATCCTTGAATCCCCACATCAATGGATCATCCAACCTGAAGCAGTCGAACAATTTACGATCAAATGGACCAGTAAAATAACTCAACCAGTATACTCTTTTACTGCCAAATTCAAATAGTGAATTACAAAATCCAACACATTCATTACCCACTAAAAGAATGAAATAACAAAATTCAATTACTATGAGAGTCTCCCTATAACTACTGCCACCACTCGGAATACTTCCCCACATTTTCCCCTTTTTTGTCAAGTTGATTTAAGGCTCTGTTTGGATCAATGAAAATGCCAAGTAAAAAGATGAAATGACTCTAGGTAAAATAGATTTCCTAGAAAACACCAAATTATGGGTGTAGTTCACCTCCATGGCAGAATTTCCACAAATTCAATTTCATCACCGTTTTCCTTATTCCTTGAGAACCAAACATTCTAGAGATTCTCAAATTATTTGATCTCATTCGCGTTTGCATTTTCATTTTCCTCATTTTCAAAATAACACGAACCAAACAGAGCCTTATAGGAAATAATGCAGATTGTATAAAATGAAAAGAAACTACTACTTTACTTGAGAGAGTGACTGACGTGGACATGTGATTGGCGACGGTGAGAAGAGGGACTCCGGGAGGGCGGTGGCGGACGTGGCGGAGGAGGGTTTCGAGGTTGTAGACGGTGGTGGTGTTGAGCAGATTGGCTACAGTTTTGGAGAATGCTCCGGCAGCCATGAAGATCAACTTCCGTGGTACTCCGCCGAGGTGATCTCTACGCGCTGCCCATTCCATCGTCCTCATCACCCACCTTCCGCCGCGGCCACGGCGTTGCTTGTCGATTTATTTAATTCCTGTGTTTGTTGACTTGAGCTAAAACTACTACTCCGCTGTGGTTGAGTCCCATTCTTTTACCTGAACAAGGGTTTGGACGATTTTATAGAAAGCAAGGTGAACATAAGTTTCTAAACATTCATAGAACTGTCCATCATCATTTTGTTTAATTGAAAATTTATAATTATTATTTTATTGGAGAAATTGGGTATAGGTTCTTGGAGAAGTTGGGTATAGGTAGGGGTGAAAATTGGGAGTAAGAAAGTTTCCATTTCCGATATCTCTGGTTGTTTTTGAAATAGAATTGGAACTAGGTGTGGTAAACGAGTCGAGGCGGCTCGTGAACTCGACGAGCCGGCTCGATAAAGGCTCGAACTCGAGCTCGGGTTTTAGTTGTTCGACAGCTCGCGGGCCGGCTCGTATTTATTAATAAGGATTATTTCACAAACCCCCTCATATGCACTGTCCAATTAAGAGAGGTCCAATTTTTTTTTTTCTTTTCAAGATAAATCCAAAATATCTTTTAATTAATCATAAATAATTTAATTCACTTTTATGCCCTTCACCTAACCCAATAACATTCACGTTCTAAATCTTTTCTTTTTCTACAGATTTATTCTCTCTCTCTCCTTTCAACAGTAGCTGTCGTCCCCTCTCTTCTTCAGATTATCGATCTCTTCCCCCAAATCCCCCCAAATCTCGATTCCTTCACCGAGGGTGAGACCTCCACCATCTTCATCGCTCTGATGGACCGCTGCCTCCCCCATCTTCACCGCTCTGATGGACCGCCTCCGTCTGCTTCCTTGTCAGCCACCACGACATCACCGCGGCTCTTTTATCTCTCTTCCAAATCAAATTTCCGAAATCTGAAGTGATTTAATTAACCGACAAGTCATTTCAATATTGGGTTACACAAAAAGTTTTTTTTTTGTTTTTTTTTTTTTAAATCTTCCTATTTTCCCATCTTTTTCACATTGTCTATATTGTTTTTGCGGTAGTTCTTCGTTATCAGAAAAGCTACATACATTACCGGTCAATCTTCCCTATCAGAAGTTAGCGTTTTTTGTTCTTTGATTCGGTAATCAATTCTAATCGTATTTATCGCATTAATTGTGTATTCTGTAAATTTTCTTTTTTGATTTCGTTTCGAATTTTGAACGATAACGTATTTGAATGGATAACTTTGTAGTGAATTTCGATAATTGATTTTGGATAATTTTATTGTGAATTTCGTTAACATTTGAGTGGATTCTAAGTTGTTTGGAAAGAGAGATGTTTTGAATGAATTGAATTGACATGTCTTTGATTTCTTTTTCCTTGTTACATTTTCTTGACAGATCGAGCAATGGCGGCGGGGAGGGATGTTAGATCAGGGCCGGCCCTGGTGCAGTGCAAGTGGGGCAGCTGCCCAGGGCCCATTATCCTGGGGGGCCCATAATTTTTTTTTTTTAATATATATATGTCTAAACAATTTTGAAGTTGGAAATAGAGGAGGGGCCCAAAATTGATTCCAGCCCAAATTTCAGCCCAAAACACGTAAAAAAGGCAATCATGAACCGTGAACCGTCGGCCGGCCCGACGGTTCACCCGGATTTAAAAAAAAAAATCCAAAAAAAAAGCAAATAATGGCTAGTGAACCGGCCCGTGTGAACCGGCCCGGGTGAACCGGCCGTTATTTATTTTTTTTTGAATTTTTTCACCCCCCAATTTTTCCTATAAATACCCTC
>NW_012194586.1:1247066-1359697 GCF_000504015.1 Erythranthe guttata
TATTTATGAAGTGAGGAAGAAAAAAAAAGAAATGCCCGCCATTGTGTTGTGTTGCGGTCATGGGTGGACGGCAGGAAGGATTTATGAAAAAAACCACCAAATTGAATATTAATAAATTTGAGGGGTAATTATGTCATTTTAGGTTCAAAAAATCATTACTAGTCGCAAATTCGGCAAGTGTGCCATACGAAAGTGCATAAGAGGGTTTTTTTGGTCATTTTACGTCGTTTTGGTCATTATATTTGTTTATTTTTATAAAAAAAAAAACACAATTTTGTGCGAAAAAAAATCCAATTTACACTCGGATTCCGATATGACCGATCAACCGGTTAAATCGCATCAGACAAGACAACGATTCGCAGTTTAACGAATTTAACCAGTCGGTCCTGTGCGGGTTTCAAAACACTAGTTTGGATTGATTTTATATTTCTAAAAGTGAGAGCATGGATTGGAAGAAGTGCTATCTATCTACCACCACCCCATTTCATATATTAGGTTTCACATGTTATTTTTCGTAAATGAGTTGCATAGTTGAATTTGGAGGGTATTTATTTTCAAACTCAAGTAACTAGTGGTTAAAAAAATAGGAGGTGTTTGGTACAAATGAGTAAAAAATTGAATGGGGGGATAGATTTATTCTCCCTATCAAGAAAGTGTAAACAAAATTTCCCTCACAAGAAGAAGACTACTTCCTAAACAAAATAGGTATCTAATGTATCTATCTATCATGAAATTCATCCAAAGATCACATAAAATATAACTTGTGCCAAAACAAATGGTCCCCCCCCTTATTAGTCCCAAAGGCATGGACCATATCACCATGCCCACAAGGTCCACATTCTTAATTCCATGTCCATTATTTTACAAAAAATAATATTAATTTAATATATTATTCCAAGTCAAAGAAAAAAAAAAAGGTACAATTTTTCCAGTATGGATGAAAAGCAACCCCCGTATATATAATATTTCATCTATAGTTTAGTTCGTCAAGATTTCTTACTGCCACCTACAGAAATGTGATGGTACAACACGGATATGCGTAGTGTACAACTCTTTCTCTCTCATTCATTCATATTGATTGTGATGAGTGATGAGAGAGAGAGAGAGAGAGAAGTATTATATATTTCCCCATGTCCGTACTCTGACAACGACCACTGAAGGATGGTGGCACATGCCTCCTGTCAAATCATTTTTTTTCGTGGAAAGGCCAGGATCCATCGTACGGTTCAATCAACGGCTCAGATTTCTCTCTTTTTTTTGTTCAGCTCTCTCTCTCTCTCTCTCATCATACCCCAAAAGAGAGAGAAAGAGATGTACACTCGCTGAGCCATTTGCACAGTAGCACAGCAGTACTACAGTATTTTGCCACACACACACACTCTCTGCCTTTCTCTCTCTCTCTCTCTCTCTCTCCTCTCTCTCTCTCCCTGGAGTGACTGCCACCAGGTCGGGCTTGGTCGGGTGGACTATAAAAGAAGAAGAAAGCTACAGTCTATCGTTTTTTTCCCCTTTTTTTTTTTCTCTTTATTTTCTCTCACTAGATTTTCTTGAAGAAAAGTTGAGAGAGAGAGAGAGAGAGAGACAACGACTGGCTGAAAAGAGCTCTCAACTTTCAGCAGCAAAACCTAGAGGGGGGTTTCTCCAATTTTTTATTTTAATGGGTTTCTTGTTGAATACAGAGAAATGGCTCAATTTTCTTGGGGTTTCATGATTAATGACGATGAGCTGCAAAATTTGATGATTCCGAGGTTTTCATTTTTAGTGGGTTTTCTTCTTCTTTAAGATTTGAGATGGGCAAGTGTGAACTGGGAAGCAACAGAGTGCTGAAGCTCACAGATTTTCATGTGTTAAGGATAACGAGTGAGGGTTTTGTCTGATTAATCTTTTGCTACCTACTAAAATTAAAAAAATAAAAAATAAATAAAAACCTGTAGCTGTTTATTGATTTAAATAATATTTTGTATCTGAGTGAAAGTGTAATTTAAAAAAAAAAAAACTATGAAGCTTTCAACATCAGGGATGGGTCAGCATTCTCATGAAGGTACCTTTAATTTTTTAATTCATTGCTTTCTTAGTGTATGAATTTCTTAGTTATGGTTTTCGGGTTTTCTGGTTTTCGGGTTTCGGGTTATATTGATGGATTTGTTTATTGTTTTTGGGCTAATGGAAGGGGAGAAGAAGTGTTTGAATTCTGAGCTATGGCATGCGTGCGCCGGTCCGTTGGTTTCTCTGCCAACAGTCGGTAGTCGAGTCGTTTACTTCCCTCAGGGCCACAGTGAGCAGGTTTCAATTCAATTTTACTTCTCCTAATCTTGAATTTTTTTTCCTTCTTAGTAGTTAGTTGTACATGTATTTATGTATGTATGTATGTATGTATGTATGTATGTATGTATGTATGTATGCAATAGAGAGATCTTAATTGGGAATTTTTCGTCGACAGGTAGCTGCGACGACTAATAAAGAAATCGATGCCCATATACCGAATTACCCGAGCTTGCCGCCCCAATTGATCTGCCAACTCCACAATGTTACAATGCATGTGGGTTTTCTTCGGTAGATGTTATTTGTTCCTATCTTGCTTAAAAAAAAAGAGAAAGAATGATTTTTAAGTTGAATAAACGTTTAGAATAATTCGATCTTTCGTATATGTTTGAACCTCAGGCAGACGTTGAAACGGACGAAGTGTATGCTCAGATGACTCTGCAGCCGTTGACTCCAGTATTTTTCAAACCTATATGCCGTTATTTTGATCGACTAATTATTTTGATGTGGGGGGGTATTGAAATAAATATTGATTGGTTGAATGAAATGCAGCAAGAACAAAAAGATGCGTATCTACCGGTGGAGCTAGGAATGGGGAGCAGACAACCGACAAACTACTTTTGCAAGACACTGACAGCAAGCGATACGAGTACACATGGCGGCTTCTCTGTTCCTCGTCGTGCTGCTGAGAAAGTCTTCCCGCCTTTGGTAATAAATTAATAATAATAATAATTACGGTGTTGAATACATGTAATTGGGTGTTATAAATCGGTGCCGTACAGGATTTCTCACAAACGCCACCTGCTCAAGAACTTATTGCTAGGGATCTCCATGACGTCGAATGGAAGTTTAGGCATATCTTTCGTGGTAACTTTCAGTCTTTCGAATTCAGAAACCTCTTAATGTTTACGCTATGCTATTATATTTCGGATTTTATGTTAACCCTATTTCCGAGTCCTTTATGCAATTTTGCTCGTTTACATTTACATTACAAGTACATCCATCACCTCTTATTATCTGGTAGTTTGCCGAGTCCTTTATGTAACTTTCCTGTTGCAATTTACATTATATTAGCTGTATTTTGGTATAAAACTACTACTTGGTAAAAACTATTTCGATGTATTTATTTCTAGGAGATAAGAAAATAAACATAAAATCAAAAATAATATAGTTTTTAGTTAATTATCAGATTTTTCACTGTTATATAACAATTTTGCTATTTTGGAACTCATTGGTAAAGCAAAATCATTTACGTTTGATGCTCACTTGCCAAGTTTACTGAGTGCGTACAGACTTATGGGGCATATTAACTCGATTAGGTGCTCTTAAAATAAGCTTTCTAATGCAGTATATCTATCACCTACGACGGATACGCATAGCAATGTCAATTAATGCTGTTAAATCATCATTTTGAAAGGAAAAATAAATTACATGAATAAAAGGGAAATATTTTATGCCAAAACGTAAAACGGTGTCATTTTGTTGTGTGGTTTTGTTTTGCAAGAAAATGGTTATGTCTAATTAGAAAGAGGGGGCAAGATTCGGGGTTCGAAGAGAATAATGTATATATAGTATTCTTGAATTCCACAATCACTCTACAAACAGAAACTTTGTGAGTAAATTGATACAACTCTCGAGTTTTAAACAAGGAAAGAAGTAAACTTGCATATTTTGTATCTCCTTTTTTTTCTGATACCGTGGGTGCTTCTTTTTGCTCAGGTCAGCCAAAGCGTCACTTGCTAACTACTGGATGGAGCGTCTTTGTCAGTGCTAAAAGACTCGTCGCTGGGGATTCCGTTCTTTTCATCTGGTGCAATTTAAACATATTGATTTTTTTATTTTTTTAATATTTTTTCAATAATTAATTTTGTAAGAATTTAATAGTTGGAAAATCTTATTTCCATGTTATGCATGAATCATAAGACATGTTTGAATTTTTTAGGAATGAGAAAAATCAGCTACTTTTAGGAATTCGGCGTGCAACTCGACCTCAAACTGTGATGCCGTCGTCTGTTCTTTCCAGCGACAGTATGCACATTGGACTGCTTGCCGCTGCTGCTCATGCTGCTGCTACTAATAGCTGCTTCACTGTCTTTTATAACCCCAGGTCATTATTATTATTATTATTATTATCATTATTTTTATTATTATTAATAATTACAATTTTAAATGTTTTATTTTCTGCTTCTTACCGAAAGTTGATGTTAACATTAGGGCTAGTCCATCTGAATTTGTGATACCTCTATCTAAGTATGCAAAAGCTGTGTATCACACGCGTGTTTCGGTGGGAATGCGTTTTAGGATGCTGTTTGAGACTGAAGAATCTAGTGTCCGCAGGTACGTTTTTGCTTAACTTCTTCAAATGAATTCGTCTCTATTTAATTTCCGCAATTATTTATTAAGTTATTAAGTTGACAGCAAGTTAAATATGTATGTTGTCTGGATTTTGAAAGTGCAATATTTGCACAATATTTAGAATATATTTTTAATTTCTATATTTTGGTGTATGAGATTCGTATTCGACAACATTTAATGAAATTGAAATGGAGTGAAATTGAATTTTTTTTTTTCTTTTTGAAATAGCTAATAAAAATCTCAAAATAAATGCGTAAATATTAAATTACTATAATTATTGTACAAATCTGGTTTCTTTAGCAAATAATAATGTTTGGATTTGTCAACTTGCATGAATCAGATACATGGGAACAATTACTGGGATTGGTGATTTAGATCCTGTTCGTTGGACAAACTCACACTGGCGTTCTGTTAAGGTAATCAAACTTTCTTTTTTGCTTGATGAGAGTTGTTAACAATATATATTGGTCGAGAGTGTGTATTTATTTATATCGTGTCAGACATGCAACGACGTCGTATTGATTAACTAAAACTTATTGAACACCAGAATACGAAGATTTTCCCCATTAAATTTTGTTAAAACATAAGAACTTACGCACAAAATTATGGTTCAAATACATGATCAAATTATGGTTCAAATATATCATACTTGTCTAAGTAGTTAGTTTCTTGGGTAAATTACGGCGACCCCCTGAGGTAAGGTCAAATTACGAACAAACCATTTGGGTAATTACAACCACCTCCATCAACTATGAATCTTCATACACGTCCACCCTTGCAGTGTTAAATTTAGTGGAATCTTCTAGATTCTGTGGAATATTATTTAGTTGGTAACCGTTTTACCTCATTCGAGCTCCACATTTTGAAACTAGATAATCATAAGATGTGTATCTTGACTTGTAAATATCAGATTGTGGTGCATTAGAAACTGCAGTTTTGCACAAAACGAGTACCAAACTTGAGAACATTCCACGAAATTTAGAAGATTATGTTGAATTTGACACCATAAGGGTGAACGTGTAAGAAGATTCATAGTTGAGGAGGGTGGTTGTAATTACCCAAACAGGAGGGGTTTTTTTTCTCGTAATTCGACCTTCGTTTCTAAGCTAAACCACCTGTACATTGTTTCTTTTAGTATAGAGTTATCTTTACCGATGGGTACAATGTATAGCTAGGCATCTATGAAGCAATGACTTTGTCCAGTGATGATATTATTCTAATTCATTGTAAACATGCATCAACTTGAAATCGGGTTTTCTTAGTATTCATCGTTCTACTCTATATATGTTATATACATATATATATATATATATATATATATATATACACATATATCTATCACTATATATATATATATATATATATATATATATATATATATATATATATATATATATATATATATATATATATATATATATATATATATATATATATATATATATATATATATATATATATATATATATATATATATATATATATATATATATATATATCTCATCTGAATGGATGAGCCCGCGGAGCAACTTCTCGACTTGTGAAATGATTATTAGTGTTTGTGTCCACTAAACATATGATTTGATGTATTTATATGTAGGTGGGATGGGATGAATCGACAGCAGGTGAGAGGCAGCCAAGGGTATCACTATGGGAAATCGAGCCTTTGACAACATTCCCAATGTACCCCTCTTTATTCCCCCTTAGGCTCAAACGCCCCTGGTACCCCGGTGCATCATCTTTTCAAGGTATTGTAAAATGCTTGTTTTTGTTAAACGACGATCATACCCTTTATTTTCCTTGATTGATTTTATTTCTGAAAACAAAATCGTAATCTTGTGTGTTTTAGATGGTAGCAACGAAACAATGAACGGGATGGCATGGCTGAGAGGGGACGAAGGTGGTGGTTTCAATCCAATGAATTTTCAATCTGCAGGCACGTTTCCGTGGATGCAACAGAGATTCGATCCATCGGCCTTGAGAAACGATCCGAACCAGTATCAGGCAATGCTTTCAGCTGGACTTCAAAACGATCACCGAGATTTACTCAAAAACCAATTGCTACAATTTCAGCAGCAGCAGCAGCCTATGCATTACCTTCAACACTCGCCCGTACCTTCCAACATTCTTCCTCTGCAAACACAAATGCTGTCCGATAATATGCAGAGAACACTCATAGTACCACCACCGCACCAAGTCGAAAACAACCCCTCTGAACAACAACAACACACTTATCAAGAAGCATTTTTGCCGTCGGATATTCCCTCACCTTCATTCACAAAATCAGATTTCGCAAACTCGGACAGTAACAAGTTTTCGTCACATTCCGGCATGCAAAACATGTTGGGCTCGGGGAGTGGCAATCTCGTAAATTTCTCAATAACCGGTCACCACCAGCATCAGCAGCATCCCATAGTCAACGAGCAGTCAGCGCAACAATCGTGGGCAGCGAAATTCGGCCAATCACCAGTCAGGGGTGGTACGGGAAAAGATGCTGCTTCAATGCAAGAGCAGGATCAAGCTGCTCTCTTCGGAGCTAACATGGACTCGTCTGGCCTTCTGCTACCCACAACTGTTTCGAGTATGGGTGCTGATATGATGTTTTCGATGCCGTTAGGCTCATCGGTCGGGTATCAAACTACTCCTCTTTATGGGTATGTGCAAGATTCTTCCGACAACAACATGCTGCACGCTGCAGCACAAGTTGACCAACAAACACCGAATCCTACCTTTGTTAAGGTTTTTCTCTTCGACTTTTTTCAGATTTTTTTATTTTTTATTTTTTATTTTTTATTTTTTATTTAATATTTGTTTGGTTGGTGTAATAGGTGTACAAAACAGGATCGGTGGGTAGGTCGTTGGACATAGGGAGATTCAACAGCTATGAAGAGCTGAGAAACGAATTGGGAGAGATGTTCGGGATTCAAGGTTTGCTTGAAGACCATCATCGTCAAAGATCAGGCTGGCAGCTTGTATTCGTCGACAGGGAGAATGATGTGCTTCTCCTTGGTGACGACCCGTGGGAGTACGTTTTTCCTTTTTTTTTTTTTTTTTTTTTTTTTTTACTTTTTGCTTGTGCAATATATATGTGAACTGACTAACACACACAAACACACGCACATATGTATACACATACAGGGCATTTGTGAATAATGTGTGGTACATCAAGATCCTGTCGCCCGAAGATGTGATGAAGCTGGGAAAAGAGGAGGCTGAGTCATTGAACATAAGTAGTACAGACCAAAGGATAAACAATGCTGATGCCCAAACCCTAATTCCTGGCCTCCCATCTCTAGGATCTCTCGATTACTGAGACCACCGAACTCGTGCTTTTTCTTTCTCTCTCTTAACGCGTGTGGCTTAAGAGGGTTGCTCGTTTTTATCGTTTCTTTTGTGTTTGTGTGTGAACATTATTATTATTTAGGAAAACATGCCGACAGACGCTCAATGTAATTTCGGTGTAATGTCCCTCGTAGTGAGAACTTGGACCTGAAAAATCATATTAGACTTGTGAATCAGGTAGCTCTTATGCTAGAGTCGATACATTATTTCTACTGTAATTCCTCGGATGTTTCTATCCTATGTTTTCGTCTTAATGCGCTTCGCTTATGTTACCCCGGTCCTTGGTCGCCTATAACTTATCGAAGGCAACTATTATGAAAAATATATAATATGAACCAACTTTTTGATCTCATCCCACATGGCATTATATTCGCACTCCCCACATCGAACACCTCTCGTATATACTCGATTACTGGCTCCGTTCAACAATACATAGTACATACATGCTTGGGGCTTTGTTTGATCTTGTGGTCGCTTTAGACTGCAACAAATGATTACAAGCACTGAGCGATCGCAATTCTAAATACATCTGCGTGTTTCACTTTGCTTGACCCTTTCATAAGTCTATTTAGGCCTCGTTTGGTTGGGAATATTAGTCATTATTAATACATAATAAAAGTTAATAACAAAATCAAATCAAACTTCCAAATTTTAATAACAAATTCAAATATTCAATAGTCACAAATTGGGGAAAATCAGAGAGTGAAGAATTAATTTGAAAAAAGAATAAAGAGCCAAACTGGGAAAAATCAAAGAGTGAAGAACTCACTAATTCAGAGAAGTGAGGACCGTCGTTAGGCCGTCACAATGCCGGAGAAGAAACTGGAAATTGGTGGAGAGGAGAACAGTAGAAGAACTGAAACAGTTCTTTTGTTCGTGGCGTGCCCTTTTTTATTTCTCTTATGTTTTTTGTGTTTTTTTATTTTGACTTTTTTTTCTATATAAAATATAAATATAAGATTTGTTATAAACTATGGACTTTAGCACATTGAAAATATGGGTTTGACATGTGCCTTTACATGTGTAACTATTTAGAGCAATGAACAATTAGGTGTGGACATGTGTCCTTAGTGACAAGCATTTTCTTGTGTTAAATAGAGGAAGAAAAATGTATTGTACACTTCTGCACATCTAATAAAAGAATATATTTTGCTCTACAATTTCTATATTGTGTTTCTATTTTTTCCACTAACACAAATACACAATTATATTTCTATTTATGTATTTAATTTGCCATAGTGGAAATTTCATCATGCATTTCTCAAACCATAACCCCTCGCAAACTAGTAATATTATATCACTATCGAATTCAATTTTATATAGTCAATAAAGGAGCTAATGGGAATTATTTTACAACAACATTGGGGTTCTCATTTGTTTTTTTTTTTACAAATATAAAACTGAGTTTGAATTGGGCTTGGGTGCAACCGTGCAAGTTGGCTCAATATGTGGGATTTTTTTTTTAATCGGGTGCCCGATCGGGTATCTGGGTAGAATTGCTAATACCCGGACCCAACCCGATTGGTGAGCACCGGTTACTTGAACCTAGAAAAACCCAGTTAATTCAAAAATTACCCAATTCGGTCGGGTAAAACCCGATCGGGTCGGGTCGTAACCTGAATAACCCGATCCGATACATGATTGGGGCTTTGTCTGATCTTGTTGTCGCTTTAGGCTGCAACAAATGATTACAAGCACTGAGCGATCGCAATTCTAAATACACCTGCACGTTTCACTTTGCTCAACCCTTTCATAAGTCTAGTTAGGTCTCCTTTGATTGGGAATATCAGTCATTATTAACTAACTAATTGGACTTTTTGTTTGATGTTTTATATCCTCAATAATTTGTCTGGTCGACCAACAAATATAGTTATCATGGTCTGCCTTACTTTTTAGGTAGTTTTTTTGTTGGACGTCCCGAAATTTGATAAAATAATTGGGTTTTCATTAAATTGTTTAATCTTATCTTAACAATCAAACAAAGCCTTATACTAATGTAGTAAAATTGCTATCATTCTTGTTAGCAGTAAGTTACTATAGTTAACATCGATACAATGAACCTCAATATACTTTATAAGCTCACGTCGTCGTTGTTAGGGCGGAGGACTTCTTCTAAATAAGAAAATACGATGATATTTTTGTCGCAACGACGTGCGAGTGACTTAATCGAAACCTTTAAAAACATAAATTTAAAATTAATTTTTTTTAAGGCTGAAGTACTTTTAAATAACTGGTTTCGAAATAAAAAAAATAAATATAAATAAGCTATACAGAACGGATATAAAAAAAGTAGTTACATTATTAATGGTTATAGAACGGCTAGTAATGCCAGTATAGAGTAAGCAGCCAATAGTGCTAATGACAATTAATATTAATTTAATTCTTGTAATTAAGTGAAGCATTTAGACAGCTGACCTAGTTAGTATCTATGTTAGGAATAACTATATAGATAATAATTCACACTTAAATAAAACATACAGAACGTATTAAATATTGGTAAGGCTATAATGCCAATTCTCTTAAACTAACATATTTACATTTTCATTAAATTAATCATGAGTTCGGATCAATCAATCCATTGTAAGGTTGAAACTGAATAATATGATCAAAAGGACAAGTTATTTTTTGCAAAACCAAAAAAAAAAAAAAGGAACATTGCAATATTAGACAAAACAAAACCCATCACCACCAAAGCAAAAGCCGCCGGAACTGTCCTTCATAACCACCGGAGTAAACCGTCCAACACCGACCGATGCCCAAGATTATGATTTTCGAAATCTTAAAAAAATGTGAAAAATCGAAAAGGTTTTTTTGCAACAATCGATATTTTCTGAAGTTTTTTTGCCAAAATGTCATTAAGAAGTCTTTATGAGTACGCAGTTGTATCATTATGTTGAAGAATTGACAATTTAAGGATACAATGGATGGTTTTTTTGAAAACTATCAAATCCACGACCTACAAATGTCGATTTTTTGTGTCGTTGGTCAACATTTGCATGTTGATTTTGTGGGTAAATTTTCGACATGTCAATTTTTTTTACAGAAAAATCGACATTTTGGTGTTGAAATTTTTGTTACTTTTCTCGACATTAAGATGTTGATATTTTTGCTACAGAAAAATTCACAGTTTAAAACGTTTTCGTTTAAAAGAATTGCATCACAAGACAGTTTTCAGTAATAAAAAATAATATTTTTTAGCAATATAATTACAAGAAATAGGGTGAAGTCTTTTTACAATTAACTACAAATATATTTCGAAAACGGTTTACTCCCCTCCCCAATTTATACGGTGCTGCTACACGCAATGAATTTCATCGGTGTTTTAGGTGCTACACCCCGTGAAATACACCAGTTGATTTTCCACTATTGATATGCACATAATAACACAATATGTGTGTTTAACGGATATTTATTTGTATAAATTTATGGTACAAAATCAACCAATGTATTTCACTAGTGTGTAGCATCTCTGTCTACGTACATGTAGGTAATTGAAGTGAGACATAAACGAAGAAGAAAAGGAAAAAGGAAATTGAAGTTATCTATTCTTATGTACACATGTGAATTGAAGAAAGCTGTATGTATATATATATATATATTCACAAAGCGCATGCACAAAGAAAAAGCAGTACAAGTAAAATATGTATTCCCTTAAACAAACTCTCTCTCTTCTCTCTTCTTCCACACCCTTCCAACATAATAAACTACCTCAAAAACAATCTCCTCCAATTTTCAACTCCTCTTCAGTAATTTCATTTTCCCTCTCCCAATCTTCCAAAAAAAATTATACGCCAACAACAATCTCTCCAGAAAACGAAAGCACTACATTTCATAATTTAAAACCATCATCTGCAAACTCATGCCCTCTCACACCTATAGAATTCCTGGAAAGGGCTGCTGTAGTCTACAGTGACTGCCCTTCAATTCTGTACAATGACACTTCTCGCACATGGTCCGAAACCCATACAAGATGTCTGAAACTAGCTTCGTCCATTGTTTCCCTCGGCATCAGGAGGAACGACGTCGTTTCGGTAGTTGCGCCGAATGTCCCGGCCATGTGCGAGCTCCATTTCGCCATCCCCATGGCTGGCGCAATCCTTAACACCGTCAACCTCCGTTTGGACGCAAACGCCGTTTCCAATCTACTCCAGCACAGCGGCTCGAAGCTCGTCTTCGTTGACCACCAATCTTCGTCTCTTGTGGAAGAAGCAGTTTCCTTGTTCCCTCCAAATCTACACCGCCCGGATTTAGTCCTCATCAACGATGACACTAGTGTTTGTCGTTACGAAGATATGGTGAAAAATGGCGACCCGGGATTCAAATGGGTTCGACCCGAAAGCGAGTGGGACCCGATCAGCTTGAACTACACATCGGGGACCACGTCTTCTCCCAAGGGAGTGGTGAGCAGCCACCGTGGAGCTTTCTTGATAACCGTGAACTCCTTGCTCGATTGGTCTGTCCCGAAGCAGCCGGTGTATTTGTGGACGCTGCCCATGTTCCACGCCAACGGCTGGAGCTACACCTGGGGCATGGCGGCGGTGGGCGGCGCTAACGTCTGCCTCCGCCGCGTCGATGCGCCTTCCATCTACCAAGCATTAGAGAGTTACAAAGTAACACACATGTGTGGGGCGCCAGTTGTGCTCAACATGCTGACCAACCATCCCTGCAGCAAACCGCTGGAGAATCCCGTCAACATAATGACCGCCGGAGCGCCGCCGCCAGCGGCGGTGCTTGGCCGTGCTGAATCCCTAGGGTTCGTAGTGAGTCACGGGTACGGGCTGACGGAGACTGGCGGGCTGGTGGTGACGTGTGCTTGGAAGCAAGAGTGGAACCATTTGGAAGGAGCTGAGAGAGCTAGGCTCAAGGCGAGGCAAGGCGTGGGGACCGTCGGATTCACCGGAATGGACGTGGTGGAGGCGGACTCCGGCGAGAGCGTTCCGAGAGACGGGTCGACAATGGGGGAAATCGTGCTGAGAGGCGGCAGTTTGATGCTTGGGTATCTGAAAGATGCCGAGGGGACATCGAAATGCATGAGAGAGAATGGGTGGTTTTATACCGGAGATGTCGGGGTGGTTCATCCCGATGGGTACTTGGAGGTGAAGGACAGATCAAAGGATGTGATTATTTGCGGTGGAGAGAATCTGAGCAGTGTGGAGGTGGAGGCGGTTCTGTACAGTCATCCGGCGGTGAATGAGGCGGCGGTGGTGGCACGGCCGGACAGGTTTTGGGGGGAGACGCCGTGCGCGTTTGTGAGCTTGAAGGATGAGGTGGCGGAGAAGCCGACTGAGAAAGAGATAAGGGAGTTTTGCAAGGCAAGGCTGCCTCTTTATATGGTGCCGAGAATGGTGGTGTTCAAGGATGAGCTTCCCAAGACGTCCACCGGTAAACTCCAAAAGTTTTTGCTTAGAGATATGGCTAAACATTTGGGGAACTTTTAATCTTTATTGATATAAGAATGTAGTTTGTTTTATCGATCAGTTGAAATAAACATTGAATTTTGTTGATTTATATGCTCATAGCGAGGGCACTGCTCCACAAAATGCCCTAATAACGCTACAAAACTCTCCATGTGGTTTTCTCCAATAAAAAGCACGTAGGAAATGGCTTGTGAGGCTTATACAAGCACAAAATCAACCTTCAACAAACCTTTCTTGAACCTAAATAAACCATCTATATAATATATAAAAGTTGAATTCCATGCCTAATTGATTGACATTTGTCAATTTCAAATGTTGACATGTCTTTAATTTCATCCCACGTGTCCATTTGATTGGTTACGAAAATTAAGCAAAAAACATGTCATCATTTGTATAATTGTACATGTCATTAATTTGCATATATAGAAATTACCAATCAAATCATAAATATCACATTTAACATATAAAAAGTCATGCGTATGATATATATATATATATATATATATATATATATATATATATATATATATATATATATATATATATATATATATATATATATATATATATATATGTTTTGTTCTTAAGTCGTGATTTAATACATTTCAATTGATGATGAATATTTTCAAGAATCATGATACTGTTAAAAATAGTATGACCCAGGAATATGATGTTCCTGAGAATCTTGATTTATTAAATAGATGGACTATTCCAATTATTAAACCTAATATGGTTTATAAACTTGGTATTTTTGAAAAATTAGGGTTCAAACAAATTGTTAAAACCACTGAATCTTCTATACCTCTTCATGATTCTGAAATGGTTATTAAATTACTTAGTAAAAATGATATTTTACCTTTTAAAAGAACTCATAAATTCTTACATATTGGTTGTGTTCAAGTTGCCTTTAGGCCACTTACTTTGAACGGATTACCAGAAAGTTTCCTTGCTACCCTTAGAGATGGTAGAAATCTTAATTGGAAACAATCCCTTATGGGAATTATTGAGTCTAGCTTAGCTTTAGGACCGGTGTATTTTGATGCCTATCCTAATTTATCCCTATCCTTATCAGATAGTAATATTTTTGAATCATTAACATTAAATGTTAAAACTCATGGTTATAATTACATACCTGGTACTGAAATTATGTGTATTTGCTATCGTATATATTATAAACCTTTATTTACACTTAATCCTTTTTAACTCGTGAATATATTTCTTCATGACAAAAATGAGCTATTCTGGAAGAAACCCTTTTTCCTCTCAAAGAGAAAGGGGAGGCAGAGGTTTCCCTATTATTCAGCAAGGGAAGAAATCCCTTTACAACCAGCATATTTCCGGTGTTAGTTCTTCTTCAAAAGGAGACGAGGTCCAAAAGAAGTTCCAGGAATTCCTCAGACAAAGAGGAAAGAATATACCAATGGAGGACAATTCCTCAAAATCAGAAGAGGAAGAATCATACTCTTCAGTTGCTCAGAAAGAATACAAATTCTTTGACTCCCCTAAAAAAGAGTTAATTTTAGTCATTGAAAATGACGATGAGACGTTCAAAGAGTCCCCATGGATTCTTATGGATAAGTATCTCCCGGCAAATTGTTGGAAGGTCGAGACTTACAAAACGAGAGGATTCTATGAGAATATCCTCACCAGCTTGGGAAGTGTTGATATTCAACACTATCCTCCTAAGAGTAAGGTGATTAACTACTCCAAGTTCATTATCAAGAAGATCATCTCCATCCATGAATGGGGGACTTCTCCTTTTGCTGAGAAAAGCATTACTAATGAGGTTACTAGGTCAGCTTACCAGTACAATTATTGGGATTACCTACATAGTTTTTATAAAACTCTTTTATATCAGAATCCTAAGCATTCTCACACATGGCTTATAAAAAATTGTGATAATATCAGTATGAATCAAATTCCAAATTGACTTTTCTTTTGGTGGGAAATTTTTGGTGCAATGGCAGATATTTTGCCTGAAGAGATTACATCTCTCCTAGAAGAATACTCTATTAGTTTTTCTTCTTTTAAAACTCACAATACATGTAGTAAAACTATTTGTATGTTTTTTGTTGATTCCGGAATTCCATGGGTTTGGAAATGGAAACCATAATTCGGGTTCACGACCAATGGTACGCCGTGTTTATGGAGAATTCATACTACTAGGTTTTGGAATAATCTAAATGTTATTACTCATGGCTCCAATGAGTCACCTTTACAGGAAAATATTCGTAGGATTAAATCTAAAATGGAAGATCATAAGAAGATCTCTGCTAAGAGGACTTCATATAGTCTTCCTTCGTTCTCTGAGTTCTCCAAGCAGTATTTTGACATTTTCTCTAAAGAAAAAATTATGGATCTTTATATGGACCACATTAAGAAGGACTTATTCAATGATATTGACTTTTCTAATTCAAAATCAGATGCTTCTATGAGTTCTGTTACTGACCTCCAAGATGCTCAGGATCCTAACGAAGATTATCAAGATCTTTCTTTACAAGAAAGTTTTGATTTGCTAAAATCCTCTCTTAAAGAGAAAGTAAAGGAAGGAAAAAGTTAATGGATGACTGGGAGATTTATCTCGTACGCTTCAGTTCATCACCAGATTGGAACAGCTGGGAAGTTCCTTTTCATGTTAGGTTCGATGAAAAATCTAACGAGATCACAGGTAATAATTATCTCAGGATTCTTAGAAAGAAGATTACGGCCCTTGAAAATTCTATTCTAATTGGGGAAGGGATTAGGCAGAGAAACAATTTTGTTGTCCAGTCATTAAAAGATTTTAAGAAGACTCTAAGACTTCTGAAGAAACAAGCTTCTTTAATGGCGATTTAAGGAAAATTTTATCTTAGAGCATTTCAGCAAGATGCATCTACAGTATCCGACAAATTAAATTTCGTCATTGCTTACACCAGCAGACCAAGCACTGTTCATGAATAGTAAAAACACTATTCACACTTTTTTATCTTTTTGAAATCCGGGGCTGATGTCCGGCTCTTTCTCTTTTCTATTTATTGTTGGAGTTTCCAACTCCTTAGGACAGACTTTTCGAGACTTTCTCTTTTTTTTCTTAATTCCTCTCTTGTATAATTATCGTGTGAAATATTAGTTGGTTTGAAGTTCTTGGTGTTCTTTAAGGTACTTTTGCTTTCATCCTTAGTCTTTTATTTTTATGATCGCCGCCTCAATGGCCGGCTAGGTTTCCTGTATTAAATCATGGCTTGACTCAACATTACTTTACTATCATGTGCATTTGTGAAATGTAAAATTTATTTCATTTAAGATATCAAAGGTAGAGTTTGGTTTGACCAGAAGGTATGCGGTTTCCAGTGATATTCACAAGTTAACCATGTGGGCTTGCCTTGTTTGCCGTTTTGCCGATTCCAGGCGCAGGCGTTTTCGGGCGTTAAGCTTTTTTCAGGTTAACTTATGGACTTTGGATGTCCTCAGTAATATCCTATCTGTGTTTCTAAAAGATCCAACAGGATAGTATTGATATATTAAGTACGATCTTGTTTTAATATAAATATATATATATATATATATATATATATATATATATATATATATATATATATATATATATATATATATATATATATATATATATATATATATATATATATATATATATATATATATATATATATATATATATATATATATATATATATATATATATATATATATATATATATATATATATATATTTTTCACCATCATCATTTTATTCCACCATCATTTTTCATTCGATAAAAAACGTATGGTTATGTGCGTTTTGTTTTGATAAATTAGGTTTTCTTGATTTTTTGCAAATGTTGTTATTTAGTTCTTTCGTTATTTTTTATTGATGATTTTTCTTTCATTTTTAATTTTATAATATTGTATTATCTCCAAAATTTCACAGTTATAATTTCAATATATTTTATGCTCAAATTTGGTGTTTATACTTTTAATTATTTTATGAAAGAATCACATAGGTTCGTATAAATACATGAATGAATCATCTTTATCTCATGATTTTACCAATATGTTTTATTTTGTTTTTCTTACTAATTAATATTTAAATTTTATTGTATTTTTCAGATGAATATCCTCTCGAAAGCTACGTTCGATGGGTTTAGGAAAGACATGTTCCTCGCTTATACTTTTAATATGATTGAATCGTCCTGATTGACAGACGGTGGTTTGCATAACAAAGAATTGGTATTTGGTTTGCATAACAAAGAATTGGTATTTGGGAATTGTAAGGGATTATCATACACGGTTTTGAACGGAGAGGCGAATGTTTTGCCGTTACAAGGTCGTATGATACTGCCTAATTCGTTTACTGAACGGGCGACAAATTTCTCTCGATATTAAAAATATTGCAGACATTCCATTTGGTTCTTTCACATTTGAATCGTTTCATTTATTACGATATTTTTTGTTTTTTCTATTTCATTTTAAAGTGCTACATTGGTCTCGATATTTTCGATCTGTTTTTATGTTATGTTTGGTACTTTCACATTAATGGCATTTGTTTATTTCATGGTAAAAATATTCTATATTCCTTTCAATATGATGTTAGTTTGCAACAATATACAGTGAACAAATTAAGCGATAAAATAGATCACGTGAGTATTCAGTATCCTATTTGATTCGGTTCGGATTTGGTTTGCAATGCTTCGGTTTAGTATGGTTTTGGTTTGGTTTGGTTCGTTTCACTTTCGCTCAGATGTATTCTGATGGCAAGTGAAATATGTTCGGGGGTGAGGAAGCCGGTTTTAGAAGAAGAATTATTGTTTCCAAATGCAACTTCTAAAATTGCAATTACCTCCCAAAAGTTATGTACATTTCGAAATGTGTGAGGGCCAGTTTGCAATTAAAAATAATTTTAACATGATTGTGTAAAGTTAACTATTATCATTTCAGTCCCTGATCTTCAACATCCCTATTAAAATAATGTGACATATTTACAACTTGCCCTTAACCCTTCAAATTGAAATATAACACACACACAAGCACACACACACCACCGTTCATATGTTATTGTGATCTGATATATATATATATATATATATATATATATATATATATATATATATATATATATATATATATATATATATATATATATATATATATATATATATATATATATATATATATATATATATAAATTGAAGTATAACACACACAGATAAACACGCACACCGCCGTCAGATCATATATTATTGTGATATGTACCAAATATAGGATTTATATAAAATTACCATACTAACTGGAAACCAAATCCAACACAATCTACTGATTTTTTTTGCAGCTAAAATAAAAAAAATACAAACGTCCGTTGCTTAAATAATACTACACGCAGAATCACCAATACTACACGCAAAATTACAACGATGAAATAACAGTACAAAAATATCCATGTATATTTTAGCTGCTTATACAAAAAAACCCTAAATAAATATATATTATCATGTATACACGTGATGATAATTATTATTTAAAATTGTGTCATAATATTTGTATATAATTAGAAACAAAGTGCCACTTAGTTATTTAAATGTTTTTTTGTTAATTTACCATGTACTACTTTGTAAATTTCTAGAAGTATAGTTAAATGTATGTAAGCCCTTCTATTGTTAATATTTATCATTCACTAGCCCAATAGCCTATTATAATACTTTTGAAACACATCCTATTCATTCACACACCATATAGTTCAATAAACAAATAATAGTCAAAGCTCATAGTACTACATAAAAAAAAAAGTCTATATAATATATAAACGTTGAATTTCACACATAATTGATTGATATTTGTCAATTTCAATTGGTGACATGTATTCAATTTCATCCCATGTGGCAAATTGATTGGTGAAAACAAATCATTAAAAAACATGTCACCATTTTCCAAAATTAAAAAGATATTAAATTATTTTATTATATAGTTATATCATACTATTTATAAAATGCTCTAAATATACCAATTTTTGGAAACTCTAAATAGTATTATTTAACTTTAATTTAATTTAAATTTATTTAAATTCAATTTATAATCTTCAATTATTATAATTGTATGATTGATGGTGTTACGGAAATTTTGTATTTTAATTCATAAACTTGGTTTTATACAAAAAAAAAATATTGCAGAATAAATTATTTGATATTATACATTTTACATGAACATGACCAGAGAATATGTTTATCTTTTTTACTAATTTAATATCATATTCTTAATTACCAAAATTTCCCTGATGTTTGTTTATGTCTTACATAGACCCCCTTACAGTATGATTGTTCACGGAATTTTTTTTATTAAGTGGAATATTCCCCTAAAAATGCAGATTCTACCATGCACACGGCATTTGTTTATGGTACGTTTTAAAGACAAAAATTACTCTGAGGGGGACTTTACACGAAATATTTAGTCTTCTTAAATAACATATTCACAACTTTTTAGTAGTACTATTACCTCCCCTAAGGGTAATTTTTGTATTTAAAAAGTAAGATAAAAAGAAATGTCACGTATGCAAGGGTAGAATCCACAATTTTTGGGATATTATATGGAATAAAAAAGATTCCGTAAAAAATCACACCATAAGAGGGTCGTGTAAGACAAACAATCATCTGGGGGATTTTGGTATTACCGATAAGTGGGGGTGCTTTCCGTAATTTAGCCTAAGTTCATGAGGATTTTCGTTATTTATCCTATTAACAACGATTAACGTTCTTTTCACGTCTTAACGTTTGCTTATACCCTTATATTATTTTAAATAATTTTAATGCCAGCTTGATAATATAATTAAATATTAATTTCTAATATATTTAATATGTGTTTCTTGATGTTTCAGGTACACACATAAGGAATTTGATATAAAAGTTGCGAGATTGAATATAATTGTATTGTATACAAAATAATAGATACTTGCAAAAACATTGATGCAAAATCAGAATTAGGCTGTGATTAGTGTTAGCATTAGTATTATGATTATAATTAATATTCTTTGAATTAGTATTAGTAATAATACTAGGATTAGGATTTGGATGGATTAGGATTTGGATTCATATGATATTATAATTAATTATAATTAATATTATGATTATGATTATGATTATGATTGTGATTAATATTAGTAATTGAATTATAATTAAGATTATGATTATTGGTTAGTATTACAATTAGTGACATGTAATAGTATTATGATTATGTTAGCATTAGGATTACGATTATGGTTAGAATTAAAATTATAATTAGAGTTAACATTAGCATTATATAATATATAAAAGTTGAATTACAAACCTACTTGATTGACATTTGGCAATTTCAATTGGTGACATGTATTCAATTTCATCCCATGTAGCAAATTGATTGGTGAAAATAAATCATCAAAAAAACCATGTCACCATTTTCCAAAATTAAAAATATATTTAATTATTGTATTATATATTTATATCATAACATTTATAAAATCTTCTAAATATATCAACTTTCTTGGAAACTCTAAATAGTTTTATTTTTTAATTTAATTTTAATAGTAATAAATTTAATTTAAATTTATTTAAATTCAATTTGAAATCTTCACTTATTAAAATTGTATGATTGAAGGTGTTACGAAAATTTTGTATTTTAATTCATAAACTTGGATTTAATTGTATAAAAAAAATATTGTAGAATAAATCATTTGATATTATATATTTTACATGAACATGACAGAGAATATGTTTATCTTTTTTATTAATTTAATATTATATTCGTAATTACCAAAATTTCCCTGATGTTTGTTTTCGTCTTACATCAACCCCCTTATACGGTATGATTTTTCATGTAATTTTTTTTATTACGTGGAATATTCTACGAAAGTGCAGATTCTACCCTGCACACGACATTTGTTTATGGTACTTTTTAAAGACAAAAATTACCCTAATGGGGACTTTACACGAAATATTTATTCTTCTTAAATAACATCTTCACAACTTTTTAGTATTACTATTACCTCCCCTAAGGGTAATTTTTGTATTTAAAAAGTAAGATAAAAAAAAATGTCATGTCTGCAAGGGTAGAGAATCCACAATTTTTGGGATATTACATGGAATAAAAAATATTTCAAAAAAAATCACACCATAAGGGGGTCGTGTAAGACATAAACAAACATCTGGGGGATTTTGGTAATTAACGATAAGTGGGTGTGATTCCGTAAATTAGCACAAGTTCATGAGGATTTTCGTAATTTATCCTATTAACAACGATTATCGTTATTTTCACGTCTTATTGCTTGCTTATACCCTTATATTATTTTAAATAATTTTAATGTCAGTTTGATAATATAATTAAATATTAATTTCTAATATATTTAATATGTGCTTCTTGAAGTTTCAGGTAACATAAGGAATTTGATATAAAAGTTGCGAGATTGAATAGAGTTTTTTTGATACAAAATAATAGATAATTGCAAAAACACTGATCCAAAATCATAATTAGGATTGTGATTAGTATTAGCATTAGAATTATGATTATAATTAATACTCTTTGAATTAGTATCTATATAATATATAAAAGTTGAATTGCACACCTAATTGATTGACATATGGCAATTTCAATTGGTGACATGTATTCAATTTCATCACATGTGGCAAATTGGTTGGTGAAAATAAATCATCAAAAAACATGTCACCATTTTCCAAAATTAAAAAAATATTTTATTATTTAATTATATATTTATATCATACCATTTATAAAATCCTCTAAATATATCAACTTTCTTGGAAATTCTAAATAGTTTTATTTTTAATTTAATTTTAATTGTAATTAATTTAATTTAAATTTATTTAAATTCAATTTGAAATCTTCACTTATTAAAATTGTATGATTGATGGTGTTACGAAAATTTTGTATTTTAATTCATAAACTTGGATTTAATTATATAAAAAAAATATTGCAGAATAAATCATTTGATATTATACATTTTACATGAACATGACCAGAGAATATGTTTATCTTTTTTAGTAATTTAATATTATATTCGTAATTACCAAAATTTCCCTGATGTTTGTTTTCGTCTTACATCAACCCCCTTATGGTATGATTTTTCATGGAATTTTTTTTATTACGTGGAATATTCTCCGAAAATGCAGATTCTACCATGCACACGACATTTGTTTATGGTACTTTTTAAAGACAAAAATTACCCAAAAGGGGACTTTACACGAAATATTCATTCTTCTTAAATAACATATTCACAACTTTTTAGTATTACTATTACCTTCCCTAAGGGTAATTTTGTTGGAGTAAGTGACCAACAAGCCAACTTGTGGCTGTGGTATTTCCTTTTATCTTGTAATAAAACAATCGTTTTTTTCGTTCGTAATAATAAAACATTTCATTTGGCATTCTATATCTCTTATCGCATGCAAGTAGCATAGATATAGTCCTAACGAGTTACTCTATTACTGTGAGTTGATCTAGTAGAATCATGAGATAACTTAGCAATGTAATGTAACTGTTAAACCTTGTTCCTAGTCGATGGGTTACGCCAATAATGAGGATACCGGCCTTTCCCTTTTGAGACTAGCACTTAGTGTATGTATACTGCGTCTCATCAGTCCTCGGTGTTGTGACATCGGCATACTTGAGTGGGTGCTCATACTAGATGAGTTCACTGAACTCCCTTGCCCTAGAAATCTATAAGTGGTTCTCATTCATCGAGTAATAGGTTTCTAAGATATAGTTGTACACCATTAGTCCTTAAGACCCAGACATCACCGTGACTTCACTAGAGGACCGATTGTATCGTGACCTGTCCCTGAGTCCCACAGCGGACCGCTCCAAGGGCCAACGTTCGTGCAATCCGAAATCTAGTGTGAAGTCTGTGCATTGTAGTAGGTGATTCGAGCGCTTGAGTAGTCATGGATGTCCTGTGTGTTCTGACGGTTTATAATCCAAGGAATCTCTGGCCAGAGTTGATAGTGGGGTGATTAGGGAAATGTGTTTCCCTAAGTCGCACACAAACGGATTTATAATACCTAGAACGTTCGCACGGTTATTGAACTTTATAAGAGGTCTCGGTGAACCAATGCCTCTAGTTCAATCGGGACATGTGCTGCGAAGGGATCGTACTGTACGCTAACTATATCATAAGGTTCTTGCAGGCACTTCACTTGTATCTAGGGAATCATGATGCGTAGTTGCTAGACGCCAATCTTGATTCGTTGGGCACCGATTTGATCGGCGATTAAGTAAAATGAGTTTTACTTTAATCGGGACTCTTGGGAGGAGTTCAAATAAGAACAATGTGTTGTTCGAATCACAAAGAGTTGTGAGCCCACGGCTAGCATACACCTGAACCATTGAGGGTCACACTTCTCGTGTAACACGGATCCTTGATAACAATGAGCATAGGTTAATATGTTAATCTTTGCAAAGTTGGAGGTCAATATGATTGAGTCCAAGATTCGTAATTATGGATTACGAGTCGGAATAAACGTAGAGAAAGAGACATGCGGAAATTAGTGAACTTTCTAAATTGGGAAGTTTCCCGATTTAGCAGGTCCACTGAAATGGAAGTTTCCACTTTTGGAAATTGGAAATTTCAAAGAGGCACTCGTATCGACGAGGACTTTAAGCTCGTCACAAATATAATTTTGTTATAACTTTGTGGACGATCGTTTATTAGAAACGAGGCTGACGAGGGAATGGACTTAATGCATCAGTGGGTCAAGCCCAATGACTTAAGCCCACAAGGGTTGAGAACCCTAAGTATAAATAGATCTCAAACAAGTGTTTGAGATCAGATTTTTACACCCCAAAAACCCTAGCCGTCCAGCCCTAGCCGTCCAGCTTCTCGGCCGCCGCTGCCCCGCCGCACCGCCGCCGTCCGCCGCCGGAATCCGCCGGTTTTTCCCTCTCCTTTCTCTATCGTATTCCCTTGTTATCTAACCCCTTTGTATCTAGTGCTACAGTAGGGGGAGATCGGTTTATTCGAGGTGAAACCTAATTGGAGAGGAGCTGCTGCCCCGACGGAATCGCCACACCGCCGCTGCACCGCCGCACGCGCCGTTGCACCGCCCACGCGCCGCCGCCGCTGACACGCACGCGCCGCCGTCGCTTCACCTTCGGACCAGCTGCCGTTTGGTGGTGTTCCTGCAGCCCCTAGGAGTGGTATAACGCAGCTTGTACGTGTCTGAGTTTGGATTTCGATTCGTCGAAATCTCACGCTACAAGAGGTAATTAAATCGGAACTTTCGTAATTCGATTCAAACATGTTTGTATGATTTTTAATTTACGAGCATGAGTAATATGTGATTACGTGTTTCGATATTTGTAATATGATGAACAATCATGTTTTATATTTTTCGGTTTTACATGTTTTTAATAAAAATCGATAATTACCATATGTATGGCGGAAGCGTTAACGTACGTTGACTATGTGATTAGTTTATGCATGTAATCGAAATTAGTTCGATTTAAAATTTTTAAATTCCGCTGCGTATACATGCACGACCCCCAACAATGGTATCAGAGCCACGGGTTAATCGTTTATTTGTCAACGTGTTTATCGCTTTCGAAAGCATGCTTTGATTTGTTGAATTGTTGAATTATTGGTGTTATCAAATTGGGTGGTTTAATATTAATTAAATATTTTGAATATTTCAGAAAATATAAAATTTTATTTATTTTTAAAAACTCGGATTTTTCTGCTACTGCTGTCGGTTTTCAGCTGACCGAACCGGTCCGGTCGGACCGGTCTGACCGGTCCGGTCAGCACACACAAAAAAAAAAATAAAAAAAAATTATTGATTTTCTGATATTAATATTAAAATTAATTGATTTTTAATTTTTGAAATTATTTATCAATTAAACCCAATTAGATAATTGATCCATTAATTTAATTTGAATTCAAAGAATAGTGTTGGATTAATTATTTAATTTAATCGTTAAATTAGTTTAATTAATGGAACACAAATTAAATGGCAAATAATTAATGGACTTCATTCTTATTTGATTGTTTTATGAGTGAAGGGAGTCCGTTAATTATATTTGCAATTAATCGTATTAATTAATTAATTCATGAGATGAATGATTGTAATTAAGTACGATGATGATCGTATGTCTCTCTTAGGATCAATATGCGTTTCCACATACCTAGAGAACATAGTTGTAGGAATCACAAACGATCATAACCTAAAACTTCCGATGAGCTAATAAGATTTATTAAATAAAATCCCTCATTCTTAATCAAGAATAATTATCAAGCTATAAAGAAAAAACCAAATTGTTGAATTTTTCTTTCCTTCTACCAACAATTAAATTATGTGTAGCCTCTCATAATAGTGCAGTAAGCCGTGTTAGCGGGGAGTGCTATTGAGGGATAAGCTGTAATTTAATTGACATTAGATGGAGATACGGTCATAGATAAAATTATATTGGATTAATGTGGTCGGCTAGATTAACTAGGGATTGCATTAGTTTGATATAGTTGGATCTGTGACATCTCATATTGGTAGGCTAGACTTGACACACGAAGATTTTGATATTCGCTAGATTAACTTAGGTCATTATCAAGTGTGAGGTAAACAAACTTTAGGGTCACATAGTGATGTGATTGATAGTACTCTACCTTTAGGCTTATGTATTCGGGATAGATTAACTACGGGTTACATTAGCGCTATTGGACCTAAAGCCCATTAAAGAAAAATAAGTTTTCTCGATTGTCTGCTAGAGGGTGGTGGAATTCGATAAAATTAGTGGGAGAACAATTAAAACATAAAAGTCCAAAATTTTAATTGTAACGATTATTACGAACTAAACTCTAATTATTGTCTTCTTAAAATTTTCTCAGCAACAATGTCCAAACATCCCCTTTCCTCTATCCTCGACCAAAACAAACTCACCGGTCCAAACTATTTGGATTGGCTTCGCAATCTGAAACTTGTGCTCCAAGTCGAGGAGCGTCTCTATGTGCTCAATGAACGTCCCCCCGCTGCTCTCTCTGCGACTGCTATTGCTGACGAGACTGCCACTTTCGAGGCATGGAAGAAGGACGACCTCCATGCGAGGTGCTACATGTAAGCATTCATGGTGCCAGAGCTCGTGAGGAAGTATGAGTCTCACGTGCATGCTTATGATATCAAGCATCATCTTGAAAGCATGTACAGTGAGAATACTAGGGCATCGAGGTACTCAGCTACCAAGGAGTTGATCACCATGAGGCTGCGTGAAGGGGCTTTGGTCCACGAGCACGGTCTCAAGATGATCACTCTCCTTGAGAAGCTGGTGAGCCTTGATGTCACCCTCCCGGCCGAGCTCTCGGTGGATTTGATCCTAGTGTCCCTTCCTAGTTCTTATGAATCGTTCATAGTGAACTTCAACATGAACAAGGTCGATCCACCATTGGATGAGTTGTTGAACATGTTGGTCAGCTATGAGTCCACGATCAAGAAGGAGAAATCTGTTCTCCTAGTTGTTCCTTCTGCGAAGAAAGGTTCTTTCCAGAAGAAAAGGAAAGAAAGGAGTTTCGGCCCGAGCAAGAAACTTGAGAAGGGCGAATCGAGCGGAGTGAAGAATGACAAGGTCACCAAGCAAGTTGATGACGCTTGCCATCATTGTGGAAAGAAGGGCCATTGGCGACGCAACTACAAGGCTTACCTCGATCAGAAACGTTCTGAAAAGGGTACATATCTAATTGAAGTTAACTTGTCCGTTAAATCTTCTTCTTGGGTATTGGATACTGGTTGTGGCTCACATCTTTGTAATGATTTGCAGCTCATGACAAGAAGTAGGAGACTTAATGTGGGTGAGACCTACCTAAGAATGGGCAACGGAGCAAGGGTTGCTGCTGAAGCCATTGGGACGATTTATCTTTCTGTTTTGGATTCTAGTTTTTCCATTGTTTTGAACAATTGTTTATTTGTTCCGTCACTTATTCGAAACCTTATTTCTATTCCTGTTTTGGATAATGAAGGTTTTAATTTTGTTTTTGGAAATTCGATTTGCATTATACAAAAGGATCAAAATATGATTTGTAAGGGACAACTTATAAACAACTTATATGAACTCAATCCAAATGAAATACCAATTAACGTTATATCAGCAAAACGAAAAGATATAAGTCTTAACCCCGCACAACTTTGGCACGCTCGACTGGGTCATATTTCCTTGAGAAGGATGAACAAATTTTTGAGTGAAGGATTGTTCTCCTTGGAGGACGTGAAATCACTTCAAACTTCTGTATCCTGCCTTAAAGGAAAAATGATCAAAACTCCCTTCAAATGGAAGATGGAACGAGCCGAGGGTCTTTTGGATTTGATCCATTCAGACGTGTGTGGTCCACTAAGCGTTAGTGCTAGGGGTGGTTTTAACTACTTCGTTACCTTTACCGACGATTATTCTAGGTATGGTTTCGTGTACTTAATGAAGTATAAGTCTGAAACTTTTGAAAAGTTCAAAGATTTTAGACACCAACTAGAAAACCAACTCGGTAGACGTATTAAGAAACTACGATCCGATCGTGGTGGCGAATACTTAAGTACTGAGTTTATAGACTATCTTAAAGAGAATGGGATTCTGTTTCAATGGACTCCTCCTGGAACTCCTCAACTTAATGGAGTTTCCGAACGTCGGAATCGAACACTTTTAGACATGGTTCGATCTATGATGGGGTTCACCGAGCTACCGGCATACCTGTGGGGTCATGCACTCCTAACTGCCGTGTATTTGCTGAATAGGGTTAATACCAAAGCAGTTAACTCCACACCTTATGAACTTTGGCACTCCAAGAAACCCACGTTTAAACATATTAGGATATGGGGTTGTCCCGCTTACGTGAAGCGGCTAGTGGGAGATAAGTTGGATAGAAAATCCGACTTATGCTATTTTGTGGGGTATCCCGAGGATTCCATGGGATACGAATTCTACTATGTTTCCGAGGCAAAGGTGTTCGTCTCGAGAAATGCCGTGTTCCTTGAGAAGGAATTTCTATCGGATAGAAAGGGCAGTGTAGTTGATCTCGAAGAAGTTCGAGAACTACAATCTGAAGTTCAAGCACAACAATCAGATAATGAACCAATTCAACAAACCACTAATATACCTCCTGAACCGTCACTGCGTAGATCCGAAAGAGTTCGGAGAGCGCCTGATAGGTTATTCCTCGTTGATGAAGTTGACCAAGGATGTGATCCTAGAACTTTCAACGAAGCTGTATCGGATACAGACAAGGGACATTGGCTTAATGCCATGAAATCCGAAATGGACTCTATGTACTCCAACAAGGTATGGACCTTGGTAGATCCACCCGAGGGAATCGTTCCCATAGGCTGCAAGTGGATCTATAAGAAGAAAATTGGAGTAGATGGAAAGGTATCAACCTACAAGGCTAGATTGGTAGCGAAGGGTTATACTCAAAAGCAAGGAGTTGACTATGAGGAAACCTTCTCTCCAGTTGCTATGCTCAAGTCCATTAGGATTTTGCTGGCCATCTCTGCGTGGTATGACTACGAGATATGGCAAATAGATGTGAAGACCGCTTTCCTTAATGGGGACATTGAGGAAGAAATTTACATGGCGCAGCCGGAAGGCTTCATATCTTCTGGAGATGAGCAAAAGGTTTGCAAACTCGAGCGATCCATTTATGGATTGAAACAAGCATCCAGTAGTTGGAACAAAAGGTTCAACACAACTATCAAAGAGTTTGAATTTGTGAAAAACCCGGAGGAACCTTGTGTCTACAAGAAGGTTAGTGGGAGTGCAGTGACTTTCCTTGTACTTTATGTTGATGACATACTACTCATTGGGAATGATGTAGGGATGTTACAGTCAACTAAAGTATGGTTATCCACACGTTTCTCGATGAAGGATTTGGGAGAAGCATCCTACGTATTGGGAATACGGATCTATAGAGATAGATCGAGGAGATTACTTGGCTTGTCCCAATCCATGTACATAGACACCGTTCTTAAACGGTTTAGCATGGAAGAATCCAAGAAGGGATTCTTGCCAATGTCCCACGGGGTTCGTCTCTCGAAATACATGCGTCCTCAAACGCAAAAGGAAATCGAGGAGATGAAAAGGACACCTTATGCATCCGCTATAGGAAGCATAATGTATGGCATGCTGTGTACACGACCTGATATTGCGTATGCTGTGAGCGTCACAAGCAGATATCAGTCCGACCCCGGCCCAGCCCATTGGAAGGCTGTGAAGGACATCCTCAAGTACTTGCGAAGAACTCGAGATTTGTTTTTAGTCTATGGGGATACCGAGTTGAAATTAGAAGGCTTCACGGATTCTAGTTTTCAATCGGACGTGGATGACTCGAAGTCAAACTCGGGGTATATATTCAAAGTCAACGGGGGTGCCGTGTGTTGGAAGAGTTCCAAACAAGGCACAACGGCTGATTCCACCACCGAGGCTGAATATATTGCAGCATCAGATGATTCAAAGGAAGGGTCATGGATTAGGAAATTCATCCAAGAGTTGGATGTATTTCCAAATGCTAGCGATCCAGTACGGCTGTACTGCGATAACAACGGAGCCGTAGCGCAAGCTAAGGAACCAAGAGCTCATCAGAAGTCGAAGCACGTGTTGAGAAAATACCATGTGATCCGAGAGATCATAGAGAGAGGTGAAGTCAAGCTAGACAGAGTCACCTCGGAGGACAATATTGCAGATCCCTTCACCAAGCCATTGTAAGGATCAGTCCACGAGAAACATCGAGAGTCGATGAGACTTAGATTTATGAGTAGTTGGCTTTAGGTCAAGTGGGAGATTGTTGGAGTAAGTGACCAACAAGCCAACTTGTGGCAGTGGTCTTTCCTTTTATCTTGTAATAAAACAATCGTTTTTTTCGTTCGTAATAATAAAACATTTCATTTGGCATTCTATATCTCTTATCCCATGCAAGTAGCATAGATATAGTCCTAACGAGTTACTCTATTACTGTGAGTTGATCTAGTAGAATCATGAGATAACTCAGCAATGTAATGTAACTGTTAAACCTTGTTCCTAGTCGATGGGTTACGCCAATAATGAGGATACCGGCCTTTCCCTTTTGAGACTAGCACTTAGTGTATGTGTACTGCGTCTCATCAGTCCTCGGTGTTGTGACATCGGCATACTTGAGTGGGTGCTCATACTAGATGAGTTCACTGAACTCCCTCGCCCTAGAAATCTATAAGTGGTTCTCATTCATCGAGTAATAGGTTTCTAAGATATAGTTGTACACCATTAGTCCTTAAGACCCAGACATCACCGTGACTTCACTAGAGGACCGATTATATCGTGACCTTTCCCTGAGTCCCACAGCGGACCGCTCCAAGGGCCAACGTTCGTGCAATCCGAAATCAAGTGTGAAGTTTGTGCATTGTAGTAGGGGATTCGAGCGCTTGAGTAGTCATGGATGTCCTGTGTGTTCTGACGGTTTATAATCCAAGGAATCTCTGGCCAGAGTTGATAGTGGGGTGATTAGGGAAATGTGTTTCCCTAAGTCGCACACAAACGGATTTATAATACCTAGAACGTTCGCACGGTTATTGAACTTTATAAGAGGTATCGGTGAACCAATGCCTCTATTTCAATCGGGACATGTGCTGCGAATGGATCGTACTGTACGCTAACTATATCATAAGGTTCTTGCAGGCACTTCACTTGTATCTAGGGAATCATGATGCGTAGTTGCTAGACGCCAATCTTGATTCGTTGGGCACCGATTTGATCGGCGATTAAGTAAAATGAGTTTTACTTTAATCGGGACTCTTGGGAGGAGTTCAAATAAGAACAATGTGTTGTTCGAATCACAAAGAGTTGTGAGCCCACGGCTAGCATACACCTGAACCATTGAGGGTCACACTTCTCGTGTAACACGGATCCTTGATAACAATGAGCATAGGTTAATATGTTAATCTTTGCAAAGTTGGAGGTCAATATGATTGAGTCCAAGATTCGTAATTGTGGATTACGAGTCGGAATAAACGTAGAGAAAGAGACATGCGGAAATTAGTGAACTTTCTAAATTGGGAAGTTTCCCGATTTAGCAGGTCCACTGAAATGGAAGTTTCCACTTTTGGAAATTGGAAATTTCGAAGAGGCACTCGTATCGACGAGGACTTTAATCTCGTCACAAATATAATTTTGTTATAATTTTGTGGACGATCGTTTATTAGAAACGAGGCTGACGAGGGAATGGACTTAATGCATCAGTGGGTCAAGCCCAATGACTTAAGCCCACAAGGGTTGAGAACCCTAAGTATAAATAGACCTCAAACAAGAGTTTGAGATCAGATTTTTACACCCCAAAAACCCTAGCCATCCAGCCTCTCGGCCGCCGCTGCCCCGCCGCACCGCCGCCGGAATCCGCCGGTTTTTCCCTCTCATTTCTCTATCGTATTCCCTTGTTATCTAACCTCTTTGTATCTAGTGCTACAGTAGGGGGAGATCGGTTTATTCGAGGTGAAACCTAATTGGAGAGGAGCTGCTGCCCCGACGGAATCGCCTCACCGCCGCTGCACCACCGCACGCGCCGCTGCACCGCCCACGCGCCGCCGCCGCTGACACGCACGCGCCGCCGTCGCTTCATCTACGGACCAGCTGCCGTTTGGTGGTGTTCCTGCAGCCCCTAGGAGTGGTATAACGCAGCTTGTACGTGTCTGAGTTTGGATTTCGATTCGTCGAAATCTCACGCTACAAGAGGTAATTAAATCGGAACTTTCGTAATTCGATTCAAACATGTTTGTATGATTTTTAATTTACGAGCATGAGTAATATGTGATTACGTGTTTCGATATTTGTAATATGATGAACAAGCATGTTTTGTATTTTTCGGTTTTACATGTTTTTAATAAAAATCGATAATTACCATATGTATGGCGGAAGCGTTAAGGTACGTTGACTATGTGATTAGTTTATGCATGTAATCGAAATTAGTTTGATTTAAAAATTTTAAATTCCGCTGCGTATACATGCACGACCCCCAACAAATTTTTGTATTTAAAAAGTAAGATAAAAGAAATGTCATGTCTGCAAAGGTAGAATCCACAATTTTTGGGATATTACATGGAATAAAAAATATTTCATAAAAAATCACACCATAAGGGGGTCGTGTAAGACATAAACAAACATCTGGGGGATTTTGGTAGTTACCGATAAGTGGGGGTGATTTCCGTAATTTAGCATAAGTTCATGAGGATTTTCGTAATTTATCCTATTAACAATGATTTTCGTAATTTATAAATGGTATAATATTCCCTGATATTATTTTATATAATTTTAATGTTAGTTTGATAATATAATTAAATATTAATTTTTAATATATTTAATATGTGTTTGTAGGAATTTGATATAAAAGTTGCGAGATTGAATAGAATTTTTTTATACCAAATAATAGATAATTGCAAAAGCATTGATACAAAATCATAATTAGGATTGTGATTAGTATTAGCATTAGAATTATGACTATAATTAATACTCTTTGAATTAGTATCAGTATTAATACTAGGATTAGGATTTGAATTAATATAGTATTATAATTAATATCAGGATTATGATTATGATTAATATTAGTATTAGAATTATAATTAAGATTATAATTATTGATTCGCAATACAATTAGTGACATGTATTAGTATTATGATTATGATTAGCATTAGGATTAAGATTATGGTTAGACTTATTATTATAATTAACATTAGCATAGCATTAGTATTATTAGTAGTAAAATTATTAGGATTATAATTAATGTTAGAAATAGGTTCACGATTAGAATTATGATTAGGATTAGAATCATGATTAGTGTTATGAATAGGATTAGGAATAGGATAAGGATTTGGATAATATTAGTATTACAATTATAATCAGCATAAGCACATCTAGATTAACATTAATATTAAAATTAGTATTAACATTAGAATATTTACATTAGCATTAACATTAACAATATTAACATATTAGTATTAATATGAATATTAGTATTAGTATTAGTTTTATTATTAGTATTAGTATTAGTATTGGTACGAGTATGAATATTCATATTAATTAGTATCAGTATTAGTATTAGTATTAGTATACTATCAGTATTAGTATCGATATTAGTATTAGTATTAGTATTAGTATTAGTATTAGTATTAGTATTAGTATTAGTATTAGTATTAGTATTAGTATTAGTATTAGTATTAGTATTAGTATTAGTATTAGTATTAGTATTAGTATTAGTATTAGTATTAGACTATTAGTATGAGTATCAGTATTAGTATGAGTATCAGTATTAATCGAATTAGTATCACTATTGGTAACAATATTGGTATCAATATTGGTATCGATATTGGTATCAACATTGGTATCAATACTGGTAGTGGCGTCGTATACATCATATCTCTTTTGCAATATTTATATGTTTTATTGTTGTTTGAGTAATGTGCATCACTAATTGAACAACATTAGTGATAAACTTGCAGGTTTAATATCTATTGTGTTACTTCTTTGCTCCCCTGTTTGTTGTTAGCTTAGTTATTTTGTAGAATATTCACATGGTGTAGTAAATTGTGTGCAATATTTATAAGTTTTATTGTTGTTTGAGTAATGTGCATCACTAATTGAACGATATTGGTGATAAACTTGCAGGTTATTTGAATATCTATTGTGTTACTTCTTTGCTACCCTGTTTGTTGTTACCTTAGTTATTTTCTAAAAGATTCACATGGTGTAGTAAATTGCAATCCAAGAAATAGAATTATACCATATGTTTTAAATGATTTCACTTAATCTTTATATCGTATTTTGGGCACTTCATGTTTTCTTATCTGTAATCTTTAACTTAATTTCATATGTTACAACTCTAAATTAATAGATAAAGTTTATGTTTTTTATTTCCTTCCATTTTGTTTTACTTGAATAGGTATTGTTATAAAAAGATAGTCATTTACATAAGTTTATTTTTCTCATTTTGAAACTCACCTCCGTGCAACGCACGGGTGAAATACTAGTTTAGTAGGAAACACAATCCTACACAATTTGTACCTCTATTTTAGATAAGTATAAAAAATATCTAATCTAAAATAAATATATGAAAATAAATCAAACAGTCCTAACTAATTAAAACTATACAATTCCAAAAAATAAACTTGAAAATAAATCTTTTTTCCATCTTTAATTTTCGAATGCTTGGTGGATTTCTTCTTTCAGCAACATCCGAAATTTGGCGCCAACAAATTTGAAATTGTAGGTCTATCATAAATTGATAAATAGTTGAAATAGAGTTCTGTGATGCTAGAGATAGATCACCTGATATAGTTGAGGTAGAATGAGTTGGAAGAGCAAAGCGGATCACTGGCTCACGAGCTTGATAGTCCCGAGGTACCTGTTGATCAGAGACTACGTAAACTAAGCCGGTTTGATCCGGTGCAAACCCCTCGACTAGGGGTGCAAGTTGGAACGAAATTTTCAATTTCCACCGGTTTCAATCCGGAAAGTTCCGATTTTGGAACAACTTTTTTCATTCCGACTTCCGAAATTCCGATTTCCGAATATTTCCGATTTTTTTGGATTGGAATTGGAATTATATAAAATAAATTTGAAATTTCCGATTTCCGATCCGATTTAATTCCGGAATTAATTCCGAAATAATCCGATTTTTTCCCGAAAAATACACCTATAAATAATATATATTATATAATACTTGTTTTTCCGAAAAATACAACTGTGAGTTTTGTTTTAGGATTTTGACATAATGAACTTTTGTTAGAAGTTTTATTGGATATTATGTTGTGTTTATTTTTTTATTTATTTTTTTAACTGAATTTAATAGTTATTAGTTTACTTTTATCAACGTGAATGTTCTTATTTTTGAAATATTATGAACATTTTAGAAAATCTCGGCTAATTTTTGAAATTTTAAAGCTTATGTGATTTCCGATTTTTTTCCGAAATTCCGAAATTTCCGAGCCTTTTGGAATAGGAATGAATTTTTAGATTCCGAAAATTTTGGAATTGGAATTGGAATTGATTTTGTACTTCCGAATGTTTTTGGAAATTTTCCGAAAAGGCTTATTCCGATCCGATCCATCCGACTTTCACCCCTACACTCGACGCTCAAGTCAGACGTGTGATTTGCAAAGGTTGAGAGAGAACTCAGAGAATAGAAATGCTAGAATATTGAACGTACCTTAACAAATGAGTTAAAATCTTTAATTATACCTCATTCATTGGGCTGAAGTTAATAAGTTGAGATTGTCGGACCCAAACCTTATTTGGAGGTGCTTAGGCCTTCGTTGTAGTGGTCTTCGAAATTGGGCTTGTGGCTCTGTAGGTAAATAAATTGAAGGCCCATTGGATTGGCCCAATTGGGCATATCATTAAGCCCCCACTCTCGAGTCGATGTGGGAGCCAAGTCGAAAGGGGTGCCGAATCGTGTCAAGAGTAGATCGGGTGTTGTAGTTTTGCGTTAGTCGTTGTCGTTGAATAACAATAATAATATATTATTATTCCCCCCATTTTTTGGGTAGAAGGATTTATATTTAAGAGCCTTAAATATAAAATTCCTGTAATATAAAGTGAATCCCATCCGAGGTGAAAAGGAGCAATTAACAACTATCGCACGTGAGAATTATGGGCAAGTAGTTTGCTTCTTCACCATACTTTTATTTATTTTCGCTGGCATAATTTTTCGTAGAGTAAAAATTTTCCCTAGCTAAGGCACTCGTAAGATAAAATAATATTTATCACGAGTGACGCGGGAAATCCAAACGGTTGATAATTAAATTGTGAGAGGAGGTGAAGAGGCACGAGATGTGTTGGAACTTCGGTTGCACTTTGACGATCGATCACGAAATTGGCGGTTTGAAGCTCTCACTCTATTTGCTCTCCCTTTTCATAATTGATAATTAGCTGCAATAATATACTCAATATAATGGAGAAGACAAGGTGAGGCGCGGACTAGGTCGCTCTCTTAAGATGAATTTCACGACCCCTTCTCTAATGAGGTGCAAAAAGGTTCCGATCGTGTCGCCTATGGGATACAACAGCCCAGCCTATCTCTCCGCTGTAACTTCACCGAAATTACACGTTCGAGTGAAGAAGAAGCTTACACCCGACACACAACAAAAGCTCAAAGTATACGTATATAGTATAAAAAAAATATTTCTTTTATCATCTCTTGTACTCTTTTTTTCACTTCCATTTACCAAGCTATAATGCCCCCTTTATATAGTATATAATATGACCCCCCATAAAACTTCACTTTAATATAGAATTTATAGTGTTTTATGTAGGAGAATAATGACTTTGAAGGTTTCAAAATAGTGGTCTAATGACCCTCATAAAATTGGTCAAAGTCATTATTATATTTTATAATAAAATATATTGTTTTTATTAAAATAACCCAACAATCCCCCACTTATTTTAATAAAAATAAGAATATAAATATACTTGAGCTTTTGCGGAATATTATGCATAATGAAAGTGGAAAATGCCTTCAAACCTTCACTTAGTACAATATGTTTCTCGTACTAGAATCAAAGTGGACTTAGCCTTCAAACAGTGACCCTTGGGGCACGTAGAATCATATTGCACACATAATACTCAAAGTGTCCCGATCGAAGCTTCTAAAGCCAACACGTTAACGGCCATGCGCTTTACCCCATTTCTCATGAGAGCTCTAGAGAACAGCCTTAATTCTCATAGGAAGCGGCCCCACTTCCACACTCACAAGGTGAATTCTATCAAGGATGTTTACGTAACTCCAACACCCCACCTATCCGGGCTATAGAACTAATTAAGAGATCAAAGTCTCAACCTCACAATTCGCTACGAGCTTTATTAGTGCACACGCACCATAGGGATGGATAATAAAAGTGTGCACTTTTAAATCAATCAAGTTGCTTTCAGATCGTTGGTCTCCAACCTAGTTCTTGGGATCTCCAGTCCCTAGGTGGTTGTATCCTCATCAACAACTTTACAAAATATATTAGGCTTTAACCCAATCCCCCTCGATGCATTTCAGATGATTTCTGGAATAATATGAAATATAATTTCACAAATTTAGTAGCGCATATCTGACATTTAGTCTCGTAGACTCAATGGTTTATTAACCATTCTCAAATAATTTTACATGTAATATCTCATAGATTTTCACGTGAATTTTCACATATATTCACAGTACTGTATTTTCTTTTAATGGTTCCGGATTCCATTAAAAGATTCTCATATTTGCCAACTGCAGTTTTTCAATCACATCTATCAATGCACAAATCATTAATTTTTCACAATCTCATTAATCAAAGCACAAAGCATTTGATTTATTCTCAATCATGTTTATCAAAGCACAAAGCATTTGATTTATTCTCAATCATATTTATCAAAGCACAAAGCATTGATCTATCCCACATCGGGATTTTATATATCACATTAGGCATCAATCGACCTCTTCACAGGTTAATGTCAAAACAATCAATCAAAAATTGATATGAATTTTGGCTTTTAAATTTTCAACATATAGTCATTCACACAAGGTGATAAATCTAATTAAATAGGAATATAATTCCTCTTATTTAGATTTTCAATAATCAACAATATTGAAACTTTCAAAAACGTTTCACTTCACCAATCACAAATTTATTTGCTAATATATTTTTAGCAAATTTATTAATCACAATTAGGCCTTTGTAAATCACATCAATGTCACATACATGCAAATTTAGGCCTATAATATTTCGGCCTAATCAAGATTGCAAATAAAACATAATTTATCACATTATTACTATACAAAGTTGCAATCATAAAGTGAGCAATTTAAACAAAGATCGCGTTAAAATCAATAATATGCTCATATAGGTAGAGGTAAAACCCCCGACTATATCTCAATATTTAAACAATACATAAAATGTTTAATCATATGATCATGCTCTCTAAGACCCCCACCCACCATTTCACATCAAATGTTTCAACACACGCATGATGAATTAGATTCAAGATATAATATATCATGCTCATTTTCACAACTAGAAAAAACTATAACACCCCCAATAATTCTCCATTTAAATAAATTATTTATTTTTATAAACAATTGCTCTAATAATTCACCATAATTGATAATCATTGATCAACACCAGTACCTCATGTAAATATACTGCCGTTCATAGATAATACGTAAGCCATGCAGTGAACACACAAAAATAATATAATAGAGCATTCAAAACTCTTCATGTATCACATAAACATTTAAGTAATTTAATTAGATAACCAACGAAAACTAAAAAGGACCATGCTTCTTTATCACTCATAAAAAAATGATACATGTAATATCAAAATGACATTTTGACATGCGTGTTATTTAACAAATTTATTTCTAAAAGAAACGGTAAGAAAATCAAAAAACACAAGGGGGTCATAATATGCAGTTAATTACACCTTAATCAACACATTACTAATTCTTTACTCGTGTATTAATTACTCAAAAGACGAACGGCACAAAGTAAATTTTTTTTTTTTTTATTTTTTTTTTAGAAAATGAAGGTTGAGCAAGTAGTACTAATTTCACAAATCAGTAGATTATTTTTGAAAAAACGACAATTTAATCATATCTCCCAGATTTGGTCAAACTATTTTTTATGATAAGTTAATGCGTACTCATTATACTTCTTAAAACAAATTATGAAACGGTCAGAAACATGTAGGTATTAAAATATGCAGAAGTGTTCTAGCATATATAACAAATTATACAACCACCAAATAATTCACGCAAATGGTTGTACTTCAAACCTTTGCATATTCTACTTTTAATATGACACACTAATCATCAACACAATTAACATGCAATAATATAATCGTGAGTATTATCACATTTGTGAATTTTTCATTCTACAAAGTCTAATTTAGAATCTCGACATCACAACTCGATCTTATTTAATCACACAACTATTCTTATCATGCAATTATTCTTCACACAACTATCACAAACTTATTATTGTATTGCAAGATATCATAATTAATTTGGAAATGAAGAACGTACCAGATTCGATGAATTTCTATACGAATTCTTTCGATACCTCAAAAACGCGCACAATTTGGCAGCTGCAGAAGGGGGGATTACAAAGTTTTCCCCAAGTCCTGTAATTTCTTGGATCTTCAAAAAGACGACTTTCTAAATTTCAATATGAGTAGAGTAATGCTATTTATTTTGAATCATTTAAATTCAAATAGGAATTCTTTGCTTAATTTGGATGTGTATTCTATATCACATGTGATAAGAGATAGTCATTTACGCCCCAATACGTTTATCGAAGAATCAGAAAGATAAACAGTGCTCAGTATTTGGGGCATATCTCTCGTTCGATGTCCGATTTCAGTGATTCAAGATATTTCGAACAGCCAACAGAAATGCCTAAAGCTTTTGTATTTTACACATTCTCAAATTCGGATATTATCTGGTCCGAAACTGACCTCAAATTATGAACTCGTGAATTGCACAAAAATTCACCTACAACAAAAATAAGATCATTAATTTTGTTTAGTCAACACAAGATAATAAATAAAATTGAATCATCTCCCTTTTCATCATCAAGGGTTGCTCTTTTGGATCATCGTAAAATCTTATCTTCATGGGATTGAAATTCGTCTTAAATTGTTGGAACTTCGGCTGCACTTTGACGATCGATCACGAAATTGGCGGTTTGAAGCTCGTACTCTATTTGCTCTCCCTTTTCATAATTGATAATTAGCTACAATAATATACTCAATATAATGGAGATAGACAAGGTGAGGCGCGGACTAGGTCGCTCTCTTAAGATGAATTTCACGACCCCTTCTCTAATGAGGTGCAAAAAGGTTCCGATCGTGTCGCCTATGGGATACAACAGCCCAGCCTATCTCTCCGCTGTAACTTCACCGAAATTGCACGTTCGAGTGAAGAAGAAGCTTACACCCGACACACAACAAAAGCTCAAAGTATACGTATATAGTATAAAAAAAATATTTCTTTTATCATCTCTTGTACTCTTTTTTTCACTTCCATTTACCAAGCTATAATGCCCCCTTTATATAGTATATAATATGACCCCCCATAAAACTTCACTTTAATATAGAATTTCTAGTATTTTATGTAGGAGAATAATGACTTTGAAGGTTTCAAAATAGTAGTCTAATGACCCTCATAAAATTGGTCAAAGTCATTATTATATTTTATGATAAAATATATTGTTTTTATTAAAATAACCCATCAAGATGCATGGTGAAATTGTAGGAATAGAGGTTGGCTTGGGATACCTGGTTGACATGGATCGATGTGTGGTCGAGAAACGATGTTGGGTGGAGCGCGAATTGAAGAAAGGGAGAGGGATGACGGTTATGCGCAGATCGGGGTGGAGGAGATGGATGACGTGTTCAAGGCGTTGTTCATGTTACATCAGCCGAATAATCTTCCATTTTTCTGCACGCCCTTTTAGTTTCTTGAAGGGTATAAAGACGACATGGGGGGACTGGAAGTCCTGTTTTTTTATGTTAGAGATCCTACTTTTGATGTTCCTGTTAGAGTAGGTGACCAACAAGCCAACTTGTGGCTGTGGTCTTTCGTATTTATTATTGTAATAAACGAACCTTTATTCGTATTAATGATAAAACATCTTGGCATTCTATATCTTTGTCCCTTTGTCACAAGCATAGATATAGTCCTTACAGTTATTACAAGTACTAGTAATTGATCGTTAGGATCGTGAGATATTTACTTAAGTATTATAACTGTTAAACGTGTTCCTAGTCGAAGGGTTACGCCACTAATGAGGATATCGGCCTTTCCCATGAAGACTAGCACTTAGTGTATGTGTACTGCATCTCATCAGTAAACGGTATTGTAATATCGGCATGCATAAGTGGGTGCTCGTAAGTTGACGAGTTCACTGAACTCCCTCACCCTAGAAATCTCTAAGTGGTTCCCAATAATCGAGTAGAGATATCTATGGTATAGTTGTACACCATTAGTCCTTATGACCTAGACATCACCGTGACTTCACTAGAGGACCAGCTGTATCGTGACCTGTCCCCGAGTTCCACCGAGGACCATCCCAAGGGCCAGTGTTCATGCAGTCCGAAATCTAGTGGGAGGTCTGTGCATTGTAGTCGGGGATTCGATCGCTAGAATAGTCTTGGATGTCCTGTGTGTTCTGAAAGTTTGTAATCATTCTAAGTCTCTGGCCAGAGCTGACTAAGTGATGATTAGAGAATTCGATTCTCTAAGTCATGCACGTAAGGATTACAACACTTAGAACGATCGCACCGTCATCGAACATATAAAGAGGTCTCGATGAACCAATGCCTCTAGTTCGATCGGGACATATGCATCGAAGGGACCGTACTGTACGTTAACTATATCTGAAGGTTCTTGCAGGCACTTCATTTGTATCTAGGGAATCATGACGCGTAGTTGCTAGACGCCAATCTTGATTCGTTGGGTGATTAAGGTGAAACGAGCTTCATCTTAATCGTAACTCTAAGGGACGAGTTTTGACCACAAAGAGTTGTGGGCCCACGGCTAGCTTACACCTGAACCATCGAGGGTCACACTGCTCGTGCACATGAGATCTTTCAATAAACGGTCAGAGATAAAATAGTTTATCTTTGCATGATTGGAAGTCAATATGATTGAGTCCAACATTCGTAATTTGGAATTATGAATGAGAATAAGAAAAGGAAAAGAATAGGCGAACGTATTAGTGAACTTTCTAAATCGGGAAGTTTCCAAATTTAGAAAGTGCACTGAACTAGGGTTTCCACTTTTGGAAAGTTGGAAAATGAGAGTTGGCACTCGTAATGACGAGGATATTATAATGATTCCGAAAATGTAATTGTTGCAATTTTCCGATCATTGAATTGAGAGAGACGAGCAAGTAAAGGAACTAACGAGCTTAAGCTGTTGGGCCCGGTCCAACTTAAGCCCGTTAGGGTTTTATGCAAGGGACTATAAATACTTGATTTATAGGCCTTGCACAAACACACAAGACCTAATAAAAACCCTAGCCGCTCACCCCACTCTCACGGCCGAACTCCTCCCGCGGCCACCACCGCGCCGTCGCCGGAAATTCGCCGGAATCGGCCAGCCATTGGCCGATTGCTTTGGTAATCTTTTCCTCTTTTCGTTTCTTCCGTTTTATTCTAACTACTTCGTGTCTAGTGCCACGTTTTAGTAGATCGAAGTATACGAGGTGAAATCCGAGAGGAGGAAGATCAAAGATCGAGGAATCGAAGAGCAGCGCACGAGCCGAAGCCGCACGCTGCCCCACGCGCCGCCCCGGAAGACCGCGCGTGTACCTCACGCGCCGCCGTGGCCGATTCGCCGCTGCTGCCGCTGCACCGCTGCTGCCCCGATTGTACGGATTGGTTTCCGTAGCAATCTCGACTTGCTAAACGCTCCTACCTCACGCTTCAAGAGGTAAATACACGAAACCCTAGTTTCGATTCGTTTACGTTTAAACTATGAATTCATGTTTGCTATTGTATGATTTTATGTGATTATGTGTAATCGTTTTAATCTTTGCAAGCATGATTATTGGTTTAAACGCGAGCATGTTAATTGATTTAAATTCGGTTAAATTATTTAGCATGTATGTTGTTTTTAATTTCGCTGGAAGCGCAAAGGTACGCAATTAATTGATTTTAATTTGTCGGGCATGTACTTATGTGCTTTAAAGTCGTTTAATTCGCATTAAATTTTTGTTTTCCGCTGCGTACGCGTGCCCGAAACCCAACAGTGGTATCAGAGCTCGTTGCGTAATTAATTGCGTTGTATAATATGCTATGATTTTATGCATGTTCGATTTATTAAAGTAGTGATTGTTGTATTATGTAATTGGGAGTTTTCGTAAGTTTAAAATATTTTTGAAATATTGTTTAGAATTTTTCCAGCTTTAAAATTGTTTAAAATTGGAAAATCGGATCTGAAATTATTTTTAAACATCGGTTTTTAATTGTTCGGATCGAACCGGTCGAACCGGCCGGTTCGATGGTTGTGTGCGATTTAGTTGACCGAATCCACGTGGATTCGGGTCGGTCAGACCGGTTCCCGGTCAGACTGACCCGGCCCACTGATTTGGGTCAGCTGGACCGGACAGAACCGGACCGCTTCGGTCCGAACCGGTCAGACCGGTTGGGCCGAACCGGTTCACTGAAAATAAAAAAAAAAAAAAAAAAAAAAAAAAAAAAAAAAAAAAATATTATTTCAGATTTCTAAAATTAAACTTAAAAAAAATTGATTTTAATTTTTGGAAAATTATTTTCAATTAATCCCAATTAGATAATTGGATCAACAATCATCTATTTTAGTAAATAGGTGTTCGATTAATCAAATTGATTTAAATTGTTAAATTGATTTCAATTAATAGAACACAAATATAATATTGATTATAAGTTCAACTTAATTAGTAGTACCTCAACATTATATGAATGATTTATGCTAGTTGAGGTTCTATAATTATTTTGAAAAACCCGATAATTAATTAATGTAATTAATTATATAGTTAGGTCATATATATGTTCCTCTTAGGACAATATGCGTTTCCATATACCTTTAGAGAACATAGATGTAGGAATCACATAGACCAATCCGAACCTTCTGATGAGATAAAAAACTTTTAATAAAACCCCTCATTCTTAATCTAATTGAGAATCATTTCAAACTATAAAGAATGACCCAATCTGTTGAGTTATTTCTTTCCTTCTGCCAATGGTTGGATTATGTGTAGCCCTTTACTGTAGTGCAGTAAGCCGTGTTAGCGGGGAGTGCTATGGTAGAGTAAGCTGTAATTCAATTGACATATTGATGAAGGTAGCCATAGAAAAGGGTTATGTTGGATTAACGTGGTCGGCTAGATTAACTAGGGACTGCATTAGTTTGGCATAATCAAGTTCTATGAGCATCTTTGATTGGTAGGTTAGACTTGACACACGACGATTTTGATATTCGCGAGATTAACTTAGGTCATTATCAAGTGTGAGGAAAATCAATTTAGGGTCATATTGTGGATATGATTGATTGTGATCTACCTTTGGGCAAATATAATCGGGCTAGATTAACTACGGGTTATATTTGTCTATTGGACCTAAAGCCCATTAAGAAAAATCAGTTTTCTCGTTTGTCTACTAGAGGGAAGTGGAACTCGATAAAATTAGTGGGAGAACAATTAAATAACATAAGTCCAAACATTTAATTGTAACAATCATTTAACGCGAATCTCTAATAATCCTCTTCTCTATATGTCTCAGATAATCATGTCTAAGAATCCCATAATGTCAATCCTCGACAATAAACTCAATGGCCCTAATTACCTAGATTGGTTGCGTAGTCTTAAGCTTATGCTAACTGTTGAGGGGCGTCTCTATATTTTGAACGAGAGGCTTCCCGCCACTATACCTGCCACAGCGACTGATGCTGAAAAGGAAACTTATGAAGTTTGGAAGAAAGATGACACTCATGCTAGGTGCTATATGATAGCCGCCATGGAGCCCGCGCTTGCGAGGAAATATGAGTCTCACATGCATGCTTTCGATATAAAGGCTCATCTCGATAGCATGTATAGTGAGAATATTAGGGCATCGAGGTACGCTGCTACAAAGGAGTTGATCACGGCGAGACTGCGCGAAGGGACTTCGGTCCACGAGCACTGTCTCAAAATGATCACTCTCCTTGAAAAGCTAGTGAATCTTGATGTCACCCTCCCGGCCGAGCTCTCGTTGGATTTGATCCTATTGTCTCTTCCTAGTTCCTATGAATCGTTCATAGTGAACTTCAACATGAACAAACTAGATCCTCCCTTGGATGAGTTAATGAACATGTTGGTCAGCTTCGAGTCCACCATGAAGAAAGAGAAGTCTGTTCTCATTGCTGCTACTTCTGGAAAGAAGAGTTCTTTCCAAAAGAAGAGAAAGGAAAGAGTTCCCTTCCCAAACAGCAAGTTCGAAGTGGGTGAAGGTAGTGGGGGCCCCAAAGCAAAGGTTGGTAAGCAAGTTGATGATGCTTGCCATCACTGTGGAAAGAAAGGACATTGGCGCCGCAACTGCAAGGCTTACCTAAAGCAGAAAGGTTCTGAAAAGGGTACGTATTTCATTGACGTAAATTTGTCTATTAACTCTTCTTCTTGGGTATTGGATACGGGCTGTGGCTCACATTTGTGCAATGATTTGCAGCTAATGACAAGAAGTCGAAGACTTAGAGCGGGTGAGACCTACCTAAGGATGGGGAATGGAGCAAGAGTTGCTGCTGAAGCCATTGGCACAATTTACTTAAATGTTTTGGATTCTAGTTTTCCTATTGTTTTGAACGATTGTTTATTTGTTCCGTCGCTCATTAGAAACCTTATTTCTATTCCTGTATTAGATATTGAAGGTTTTACTTTTGTTTTTGGAAATTCGATTTGCATTATACAAAAGAATGAGAATTTAATTTGCAAAGGACGACTATTAAACAACTTGTATGAACTAAATCCAAATGAAATACCTATTAATGTTATATCAGCAAAACATAAGGAGATAGATCAAAACCCCGCACAACTTTGGCACGCTAGATTAGGTCATGTCTCTTTAAGAAGGATGAACGATTTTGTCAGTGAAGGATTGTTCTCTTTGGAGGACGTGAAATCACTACAAACTTGTGAATCCTGCCTTAAAGGGAAAATGACCAAGTCACCCTACAAAGGGAAAATGGAACGAGCCGAAGGTCTTTTGGATTTGATCCATACAGACGTATGTGGTCCACTAAGTGTTAGTGCGAAGGGTGGATATAACTACTTCGCTACCTTTACCGACGATTATTCTAGGTATGGGTATGTGTACTTGATGAAGTACAAGTCTGAAACATTTGAAAAGTTCAAAGATTTTAGACACGAAGTGGAAAAGCAACTCGGACGAAGTATTAAGAAGCTACGATCCGATCGTGGTGGAGAATACTTGAGCATCGAGTTCATTGACTATCTAAAAGAGAATGGGATACAATCCCATTGGACTCCACCGGGAACTCCTCAACTTAATGGAGTGTCCGAACGTCGGAATCGAACTTTATTAGATATGGTTCGATCAATGATGGGGTTCACAAACTTACCGGCATACTTATGGGGTCATGCACTTCGTACTGCCGCGTATTTGCTGAATAGAGTTAACACCAAAGCAGTTAAATCCACACCTTATGAACTTTGGCATTCCCGGAAACCCAACTACAAACATATTAGGATATGGGGTTGTCCCGCTTATGTGAAGCGATTAGTGGGAGATAAGTTGGATAGTAAATCCGACTTGTGCTACTTTGTGGGGTATCCCGAAGACTCGATGGGATACGAGTTCTACTATGTCAAAGAAGCAAAGACGTTTGTTTCGAGAAATGCCACCTTTTTGGAAAGGGAGTTTCTATCTGATAGAAAGGGCAGCATGATAGAACTTGAAGTAGTTCAAGAACCACAAAGTGAAGTTCAAACGCAAGAACAAGTAATCGAACAACAAACCACTAATATACCTCCTGAACCTACGGTACGTAGATCCGAAAGAGTTCGGAAAATGCCGGATAGGTTATTCCTCCTCGAAAATGATGAAGATCATGTTGATCTTGGACGAGATCCAAGAACATACAATGAGGCCGTATCGGATGCGGACATGGGACATTGGCTAACTGCCATGAAATCCGAAATGGACTCCATGTACTCCAACAAGGTATGGACCTTGGTAGATCCACCCAAAGGAATTGTTCCTATAGGCTGCAAGTGGATCTATAAGAAGAAAATTGGAGTTGATGGAAAGGTATCGACCTATAAAGCTAGATTGGTAGCAAAAGGATACACTCAAAGGCAAGGTGTTGACTATGAGGAAACCTTTTCGCCTGTCGCGATGCTGAAGTCCATTAGGATCTTGCTGGCCATAGCTGCGTGGTACGACTACGAGATATGGCAAATGGATGTGAAGACCGCCTTCCTTAATGGAGATATTGAGGAAGAAATTTACATGGCGCAGCCGGAAGGCTTCATATCTTCTGGAAGTGAGCAAAAGGTTTGCAAGCTCCAGCGATCCATTTATGGATTGAAGCAAGCATCCCGTAGTTGGAACATTAGGTTTGACTCAACTATCAAAGAGTTTGATTTTGAGAAGAATCCGGAGGAACCTTGTGTATACAAGAAGGTTAGTGGGAGGGCAGTAATATTTTTAGTGCTTTACGTTGATGACATTCTACTCATTGGGAATGACGTAGGAATGCTGCAACAAACGAAAGCATGGTTGTCCACACGTTTCTCAATGAAGGATTTGGGAGAAGCATCTTACGTATTAGGAATACGCATCTATAGAGATAGAGCAAGAAAGATGCTTGGTTTATCCCAAAGCCTGTACATAGACACCGTTATGAAACGGTTTAGCATGGAAGAATCCAAGAAAGGATTCTTGCCAATGTCCCATGGGGTTCGTCTCTCGAAATCTATGTGTCCGCAAACACCTAGTGAAATCGAGGAGATGAAAAGGACGCCCTATGCTTCTGCCATAGGAAGCATAATGTATGGCATGCTATGTACAAGACCCGATATTGCGTATGCTGTGAGTGTCACAAGCAGATATCAGTCTAACCCCGGCCCGGCTCACTGGAAAGCCGTGAAAGATATCCTCAAGTACTTGCGAAGGACTAAGGATATAATTTTGGTCTATGGGGGTGCCGAGTTGAAATTAGAGGGTTTTACTGACTCTAGTTTTCAATCGGATGTGGACGACTCAAAGTCGAATTCTGGATTTATATTCACGCTTAATGGTGGTGCCGTGTGTTGGAAGAGTTCCAAGCAAAGCACGACGGCCGATTCCACTACCGAAGCGGAATACATTGCAGCGTTCGAAGCTGCAAAAGATGGGACTTGGATAAGGAAGTTCATCCAAGAGTTGGGTGTTGTTCCTTGTGCTAGTGATCCAGTACTGTTGTACTGTGATAACACCGGAGCCTTGGCGCAAGCTACGGAGCCGAGATCTCATCAGAAGTCGAAGCATATTCTGAGAAAGTATCACGTGATCCGAGAGATCATTGATAGAGGTGAAGTTAAAGTAGAATGAGTCACCTCGGAAGAGAACGTTGCAGACCCCTTCACGAAGCCTTTACCGAGATCGGTCCATGAGAAACATCGAGAGTCGATGGGATTGCGATTTATGGGTAGTTGGCTTTAGGTCAAGTGGGAGATTGTTAGAGTAGGTGACCAACAAGCCAACTTGTGGCTGTGGTCTTTCGTATTTATTATTGTAATAAACGAACCTTTATTCGTATTAATGATAAAACATCTTGGCATTCTATATCTTTGTCCCTTTGTCACAAGCATAGATATAGTCCTTACAGTTATTACAAGTACTAGTAATTGATCGTTAGGATCGTGAGATATTTACTTAAGTATTATAACTGTTAAACGTGTTCCTAGTCGAAGGGTTACGCCACCAATGAGGATATTGGCCTTTCCCATTAAGACTAGCACTTAGTGTATGTGTACTGCATCTCATCAGTAAACGGTATTGTGATATCGGCATGCATAAGTGGGTGCTCGTAAGTTGACGAGTTCACTGAACTCCCTCACCCTAGAAATCTCTAAGTGGTTCCCAATAATCGAGTAGAGATATCTATGGTATAGTTGTACACCATTAGTCCTTATGACCTAGACATCACCGTGACTTCACTAGAGGACCAGCTGTATCGTGACCTGTCCCTGAGTTCCACCGAGGACCATCCCAAGGGCCAGTGTTCGTGCAGTCCGAAATCTAGTGGGAGGTCTGTGCATTGTAGTCCGGGATTCGATCGCTAGAATAGTCTTGGATGTCCTGTGTGTTCTGATAGTTTGTAATCATTCTAAGTCTCTGGCCAGAGGTGACTAAGTGATGATTAGAGAATTCGATTCTCTAAGTCATGCACGTAAGGATTACAACACTTAGAACGATCGCACCGTCATCGAACATATAAAGAGGTCTCGATGAACCAATGCCTCTAGTTCGATCGGGACATATGAATCGAAGGGACCGTACTGTACGTTAACTATATCTGAAGGTTCTTGCAGGCACTTCATTTGTATCTAGGGAATCATGACGCGTAGTTGCTAGACGCCAATCTTGATTTGTTGGGTGATTAAGGTGAAACGAGCTTCATCTTAATCGTAACTCTAAGGGACGAGTTTTGACCACAAAGAGTTGTGGGCCCACGGCTAGCTTACACCTGAACCATCGAGGGTCACACTGCTCGTGCACATGAGATCTTTCAATAAACGGTCAGAGATAAAATAGTTTATCTTTGCATGATTGGAAGTCAATATGATTGAGTCCAACATTCGTAATTTGGAATTATGAATGAGAATAAGAAAAGGAAAAGAATAGGCGAACGTATTAGTGAACTTTCTAAATCGGGAAGTTTCCAAATTTAGAAAGTGCACTGAACTAGGGTTTCCACTTTTGGAAAGTTGGAAAATGAGAGTTGGCACTCGTAATGACGAGGATATTATAATGATTCCGAAAATGTAATTGTTGCAATTTTCCGATCATTGAATTGAGAGAGACGAGCAAGTAAAGGAACTAACGAGCTTAAGCTGTTGGGCCCGGTCCAACTTAAGCCCGTTAGGGTTTTATGCAAGGGACTATAAATACTTGATTTATAGGCCTTGCACAAACACACAAGACCTAATAAAAACCCTAGCCGCTCACCCCACTCTCACGGCCGAACTCCTCCCGCGGCCACCACCGCGCTGTCGCCGGAAATTCGCCGGAATCGGCCATCCATTGGCCGATTGCTTTGGTAATCTTTTCCTCTTTTCGTTTCTTCCGTTTTATTCTAACTACTTCGTGTCTAGTGCCACGTTTTAGTAGATCGAAGTATACGAGGTGAAATCCGAGAGGAGGAAGATCAAAGATCGAGGAATCGAAGAGCAGCGCACGAGCCGAAGCCGCACGCTGCCCCACGCGCCGCCCCGGAAGACCGCGCGTGTACCTCACGCGCCGCCGTGGCCGATTCGCCGCTGCTGCCGCTGCACCGCTGCTGCCCCGATTGTACGGATTGGTTTCCGTAGCAATCTCGACTTGCTAAACGCTCCTACCTCACGCTTCAAGAGGTAAATACACGAAACCCTAGTTTCGATTCGTTTACGTTTAAACTATGAATTCATGTTTGCTATTGTATGATTTTATGTGATTATGTGTAATCGTTTTAATCTTTGCAAGCATGATTATTGGTTTAAACGCGAGCATGTTAATTGATTTAAATTCGGTTAAATTATTTAGCATGTATGTTGTTTTTAATTTCGCTGGAAGCGCAAAGGTACGCAATTAATTGATTTTAATTTGTCGGGCATGTACTTATGTGCTTTAAAGTCGTTTAATTCACATTAAATTTTTGTTTTCCGCTGCGTACGCGTGCCCGAAACCCAACAGTTCCCTCTATCTGAAATCCCGCGTGCGAGACTTTTAACATGACAGGGAACATGACGAAGCAGATCAAGGAGTCGGGGTTGTGTGATGTAGAGTTTGGTCTGATGTATCTGATTTTGGATGGTCAGCGACACATATACTTTAATGTTGTTGAGTGTGATTATGTTCCTTTCTGTTTGTATGGTTGGAGTGTCTATGCATTGATATGATATTTTTCCGTGCTAGTAATATTTGATTATCGTGTGAAGGTGATCGCATTGATTTCGCGGCGCTTCGGGCTAAGGTGAATGGATCTTCAAAGAAGAAGTCGAAGAAAGTTCACACAGCGCCAGAGGGATCGAATGGAAGTAGGCCTCAAGAGGTGACTCGGGTCCCTCGCGTGAGTGTGGAGAACGTGGATGCTTGAAGTCGTGATGGCGAGTGAGAGGTCGGAAGCGCGAAGAGCGCGAGCCGAGATGTCGAATATGTGGTTATGGGTAAGCGCCCCCGAGTTGACGCCGAGGTGCCTTCTGTGTTTCGTAGTAGAGCAGGCAAGCAGTTGTTCACTGATGGAGCAAACCGGGATGGGAAGGAGTCCTTATGGGATTTGAAAGACTATGACATGGCGATGTAGAAGACCAAGGGTCTTGTTAAAGATTACGACCAAGGCCAAATGTCAGGCAAAGGTCCCGCCCATGTGCGTGCGCTGCGTGCGCTGATTAGTGGAGACATGTGTCGGGTAAGTAAATTTTTAGTTGAATATCATTCGCTGCTTGACTACTTGTAGTATTTAATGGTTGATGTATTTATGCAGACACTAGCTAGTTGGAGGTTCCTCATGGAACATGAGGAGAAAGCGGAAGCGAAGGAAGAGGAGGAGCGTGTGATGGGAGACGAAGGAAGGGGAACTGTCCGCATAGTTGGAGGCAGTACAGTCAGAGCTCACTTAGAGGGTGGATGAGCTCGAAGTCAGTATACGGGAGGTCGATGAGCTCAACAAGTGTTATAACTTGCTGAAGAAGAAGTATGAGTCTGAGAAAACGACAGGGAAAATGTTTCCTGCCTCGTCTGGAGGAGCTGCCTTCAAAGAGTCAGTTGAGAAGGATGCTGAGCGCCGCTTCCAAGAGAGCGATGCCTATCGAGTCATGACCGAGGAGAGGGCGATAGCGGCGGTTTATACGCCGTTAGTTCATGTGATACACCTTTTCTAATTACACTTAGTAATTTAGAATATGCTAGTGGAAGACTTTTAGAAAATAATGAGTGTGAAATTCTCGTTTTAAAAATCACCTTCTACAAATAGAAAGTTTTGCATAAATTTGTCTTTTAAAACCAGAGGATGAGTGCCCACATATTACCATACCATATAAATTTAATCAACTATCACAAAAGAGGCATGCATGACTAGTAAATTTAATTATCAAGAGTAAAGAGGGGAATTTCGGGTAGATCAAATAGATTAAATTTGAAAATTATTTTCTCTTAAACATGTCTTGCAAAGCTTTGAACATTTAACCATATAATCTCATATGGGTCTAAATCACTCCATTAAATTATTTTTAAAATATCATTATCCATTTCAGGGAAATAGTTAAAAGACATGCAACTGTACAATTTGAAAATCAAGAACAAGGAAGGGAGCTTTGAAAATTCTTTCTAAATTCCCTACTATTATAAAAACTACCGAATTTTATGTCAAATTAGAAAAGTAAGTTAGGAATCTGTTTCAAGTGAAATGGATCCTTTTGAGTAAGAAAAACTTCACATATTGGTGCATGTCCTAAAATGACTAGGCATGTGTACAATTATGAAAAATAATTCATAATAAATTCATGGCTTATCCAAATGATGCAAAGACCTACCAAAATGACCATAACAGAAATAACTATTACTCTGTAAAATTAAATGCAGTTCTAAACAGAGATATAATTAATACGCATTATCGAACAACATGGTAGAATACAACATATAACTAAATAACCAATGAGCATTAATTTTGGCGAAATGTGCCCATGGAGCTACTTAAGTACTTATGGATTAGCCTTACCCTTAACCAAAAGGAGATAATCATAATCCTAATTATTATTAAATGTTATTCTTACTAATAAAAGCCCCTGAGGGTTGGAAGAGTACGATAATAGATATATAAGATGTTATCGAAAGTTTTTAAAATTAAACTATATAAGTGGAACTACATAGCTAGATTAAAAGCACACAAGATTCACACACCTTCCATATGAACACATCCCTCGATCCTCGAACTCGACTCCAACATTACGACCCGTGGTTAGGATTGAAAGTACCTACAAGCATTTTAACACCTATATGAGTCTTTTGGACTGAATGAGAATTTCCGAAGTATCAAATACACATAGGCAAACAAGCATATATATATATATATATATATATATATATATATATATATATATATATATATATATATATATATATATATATATATATATATATATATATATATATATATATATATATATATATATATATATATATATATATATATATATATATATATATATATATATATATATATATATATATATATATATAAACATTTCGATTTCACAAGGAATAAGAGTAGATCCCTTACAAGGGAGACATTATTTTACACATACATTCATTTCAAGTAAGTTGATTAGGTGTGTGGGAAAATATTTTTATTCGGATATCCTTTGAAAACCAAGAATAAAACTTTAGACAATAAGCCTTCATTTATTTGAAGCCCGTTTCATAAGTGGAATCAAACCACACACTCTTCATTGCATTTTAGGGGTACCGGCCCCTCATACCCCGTGCTTATTAGTTTTACAAGATTTTACAACTTAAAAAACGTGCAAGTGAGGTGAGCGTATACTTTTAATTTCACAAATTCAAAGTTACCTTAACATAAGCATATTAGTAAACGTATTTCTTGAGATGGCAAAAAAACCCGAACCGTTAGCTATCCGTGGGTAACCACTCCATTTAAAACTCGTTATCGAAGCCATTAGGGTTTGGTAATAGTTTTGGTATAAGAAATACAAACCTTCATGGTTCTGGTATGCTTTTGGTTTTACCTCACTAGTTCCGAGAACCCGACCATTTATTATATGGAGCGCGGATACCCGTTTAATATATGGATATCTGACCGTATAACCCATTTCACACACATATATATATATATATATATATATATATATATATATATATATATATATATATATATATATATATATATATATATATATATATATATATATATATATAAAATCTGCACCATATGAAACTTAAAAAAAAGGTACGGAAAGAAATCCTTCGAAAATCAACAACCCCAAATTCAACATACATGAAGATGAGTAAAGAAATTAGTCCACAAATATTCATCCATCACTTATTGAGTTATTTTACTACAAAAAGGAAATGCAGTATTGAGCTTCGAAAACCAACAACCCCAAATGTAAGATACAAAAAGATGATTAAAAAGAAAAATAAATGATTGAACCAGCATTAAAAGCACAGTTGTTTTGTTATACAAGTAGCGACTAACACAATTAAATTAAAACAACGAGTTGCCTTAAAATAAAATAGAGGCATTGTTGTTGTCAGCGTAGGCGGCAAAAGCGGCAGCATCAATGCCGTTGTGGGCTAAAGCAGGTAGGTCAACGGTGTGTTGGACTAGTCGGGGGCCCAATAATATTTGCTCGCCTACTTCGTCCCAATGGATTGGAGATCGACATTTTATTCCGTAAAATGCTTCGTATGGCGCCATTACGATCGATGATTGGTAACTATTTGTAACACCCCGCGTCTCCGATAATTTAATTTTTTATTAATTAGCATCTATTTAGTTAACATGATTTTATCTCTTATGTGCGTTCATTAGTTTAAAATTTTATTTATGTGATAACCGGTGAAATTTCATATAGAATGCATTTGGGCCAAAATAATTTTGGACGAATTTAAATTGATCATTTTAGTTAATTATTATATCTTGAGATTAATCATACTCATTTATTTTGCTAGAACTCATTTGTAAGGAGAATTTTATATCACATATTTGCTTAAATAAAAATAGAAAATTTCCTCTCATTTATCCCTCAATTTTGACCATGGTACAACACATGACCAAAAACATTCCTTGAGTACAACCCTTCTCTAGATGAGCCCATGTGCATTAAGATCTTTCTTTTTGAATTTCTTTTTGGATAGTTAAATGAAATTGGAAAGAAGTCCCTCTAGATAATTCCTAAGTTTCCCTAATTGCAAAAAGGCCACTCCCCTATTCTTGATTAAGCATGCAAGTCTCCCACAACTTTATAAATAGAACCCAAGCCTTCATCTAATTTCTCATATTCTCCACACATCCTAAAGATCAAAGATCAAAATGTCTTCTCTTCTTCTCCATTTTCGAAATTTGTAGTGTAGGAAAGAAGGGTGAACACGGGCGGGTTTGGGCGGGTTTGAGCCAAAAAGGCAACCCGACCCGACATAGGCGGGTTTACAACGTGGCAAACCGCACCTGCCTAGTTATGTTTACGAACTGCTCGGCTCGGGTCCTTTTCGGGTTCAGCGGGTCGGGCGGGTTGGCGGGCGGGTTGCAAAATCTAAAACCCCAACACCTTTTTACATCTGAAAAAACAAATAAAAAGAAAATTTCTTCATTTTTCGAAAATTTCGAAAATTTTCTTCATTTTTACACCTTTTTCTTCATTTTTCGAAAATTTCAAGAAGCTAAGCTTCTTCTTCCTCGCTCTCTAAAATTTCTTCTCCTTCTCCTTGTAGAAAGGAAAGAACACCCTTCAAAATTATTTAAGAAGATTTAGGTGAGAATTTTTGAATTCTTGCTACAGGTGCTTCAACACCAATAGTATTTTTCTTTTCTTTAATTTATTGTTAAAGTTATTGTGATGACCGAAAACTAAAGGAGGAAGAAAATAAATTTTTGCGTTAAATTTATGCTTTGATCATCCATGTAAAATCTAAGATTTATATTAAATAATCTTGAAGAAGTAAGAATAAAATAATGATTTTATTTTTATGTATATATATATACTAGACCTGCGTGATCTTAAGGAAACTTCGATCCATGGTTTTCGTAAACTTGCGTGGTCGAAGAAAGTACTTGATCCATGGTTTATTTATAATCGCTTTGTGTTATATATAAGTATATGTTTCTATGTGTATATATATCGACCTACGTGGTTGTAAGTGTACTCCCTTCGGGTTGAGGGAGCCTGCAATCCATGGTTCATGATCTAGGAGTAATAAGATGATATACGAAGAACGATCCAATAACAAGATTAATAAAAATGGAATTTCGTGTGATTGAATTGTTGATGGTTCGAATTATTTTTTTGAGGAAAATGTTTAAATTGCTAATGCATGTAGTAATTACAAGAATTAGTATGAAAAACTCTTAATCTTATCTTACATGTGAAGATCTAGAAAGAAAATGAAATAAATGGAAATTTTGTGCTACTTTGAAAGAAAACTTCAAGTCTCTTGAGAAAGAAGGCTTGAACTTTAATTAATGAAACTTGGAGGTAGTAACTATATATAATCGAATGCTTTGAGCTACTTTTGTTATATGTCTAAAATATGTGATCTATGCTCTTTGCTTGAGTTGTTATGTCTCTTACTTGATTTTGTGATTTTGTGATTTTGTGATTAAAAATATGTGCCTTTGTGAGATGTGTCCTAATATGCGTATGTTTAAGCTAACTTTGAATATGTGAAATGCTAACCTCACTTGCACATTTTTTTTTTGAAGTTGGGAAATCTTGTAAAACTTAGATCGAATAAGCACGGGTATGAGGGACCGGTACCAAAAAAACGAGATGAAGAGTGTGTGGTTTGATTCCACTTATGAAACGGGTTCCAAATAAATGAAGGCTTATTGTCTATGGGTTTACTTGATTTTTCAAAGGATATCCGAACAAAAATATTTTTCTCACACATTGTATGAGCACTTGAATGAATGTATATGTAAAAGAATGACGACTCCCTTGTAAGGGATTTCCTTATGAAATGATGAAAATAAGGTCTAAGAGGTAAAACGAGAAGGTCTAAGAGGTAATCCGAGAATGTGAAGGTAAATTGGGAAAGTTCCTCAATGAAATGATGATTGAGGTAAAATCGAAATGTTTATATTGTGTATATGTGCGATGTGAGATGGGATATATACATATATACATATCATAAATATATGCTTGTTTGCCTATGTGTATTCGATACTCTTCGGAAATTCTCATTGATTCCAAAAGACTCATATAGGTGTTGAAATACTTGTAGGTACTTTCAATCCCGAGCACGAGTCGTAAAGTTGGAGTCGAGTTCGAGGATCGAGGGATGTGTTCATATGGAAGGCGTGTGGATCTTGTGTCCTCTTAATTTAGTCATGTGGTTTCACTTATATAGTTTAAATTTAACGACTTTTGATACCTTCTTTGATATCTATTATCGTACTCTTCCACCGCTTGGGGCTCTTATTAGTAAGAACATTACATCTAATAATAATTAGGCTTACGATTTCCTCTTTTTGCCAAACTTCTATATAATGCTTATCGGTTAGTTATATGTTGTGTTATGCCCTGTTGTTTGATAATACGTATTAAATATACCTTATGTTTGTAATTGCATGTAATTTTACAGTGTCATAGTTCTTTCTGTTAGGGTCATTTTGATAGGCCCTGTGCATCATTTGGATAAGCCATGAATTGATTATGAATTATTTTCCATAGCTGTACACATGCAGAGTCATTTTAGAACATGCATCAATATGTGATTTTCTTCTTACTCAAATCAATGTAGTTAAATTGGAATATGTTCCTAACTCAAGTTTATTCTTTGGTACAAAATTTTGTAGTGTTTAGAGACGTAGGAAATTTATAAAGAATTTTCAAAACTCCCTCCCCTGTTCTTGATTTTCAAACTGTACAGTTCCATGTCTTTAATTATTTCTCTCAAATGGATTATTATATTTTAAAACTGTTTTAAAGTAGTCATTTAGACCCATATGAGAGTATTTAATTAAAATGTCAAAGTCTTTTCATGAAGGGTTTAAGAGTAATTAATTTTCGAAGTTGATCTATCTAATCTGTCAGAAATTCCTCTCTTTACTCTTGATATTTTAAATTAATAGTCACGCATGCCTCTTTTGTGATAATTGATTAAGTGTATATGATGTGGTAATATGTGGACACTCTTCCTCTGATTTTAAATTTATGCGTAATTTTCTATTTGTAGAAGGTGATTTTTGAAACGAGCATTCCACACTCTTCATTTTCTAAAAGTTTTCCGCTAGTATATTCTAAATTACTAAGTAAGTGTAATTAGAAAAGGGGTGTCACACTATTATTGTATGAGAATTAGATGAGTAGTATCCGGCTTTCCCAATTGCCACCAAAATCTATTATGCATGCTCGGAGCATATCTTCGAGAGTTTTGACCGTTCTCTCGGATTGACCGTTGGTTTGGGGATGATATGCCGTACTAAAGGCTAGACGGGTCCCCATTGTTTCGTACAAGGTTTTCCAAAATTTTGAAGAATCGAGGGTCTCGATCGAAAATGATTGATATAGGAATCCCATGGAGTCGGAAAATTTCTCGGATGTAAAGTTTGGCTAGATTTTCGAGACTAAAAGTAGTCTTGACTGGTAAAAAGTGAGCGAATTTGGTTAGGCGATTAACTATCACCCATATTGAGTCAGAACCTTTTTGAGTTTTTGAAAATCCTTGAACGAAATCCATGGTTACTCTCTCCCACTTGCATTCGGGTATGAGGTTGGGTTGAAGAAGTCCGCCGGGCCGTTGGTGTTCCGTCTTGGCTCGTTGACAATCTAGGCATTCAGACACGAATTTGACTATGTGTTTCTTAGTTCCGGGCCACCAATATAATTTATTCAAGTTTTGATACAATTTTGTTGCATCTGGGTGGCAAGAGTAGGAGGTTTTGTGGGCTTCACCAAGAATTAATTCGTTTATTTCTTTATTGCCGGAAGGCAAATTCTTCCTTGGAATATTAAGAGTTCGCCGTCGGAGATCGAGAAATTGAGATTTCGATCGGTTGATAAGTTTTCTCGGATTTTTAGAAGTTGATCATGAAGGAGTTGGGCATATGTGATAGTCGACTCGAGTACTGGCGGTTCAATGATCAAAGCGCACATGGACTTCTGGCTAAGAGCATCGGCCACGACATTTGATTTACCTAGGTGGTAAAGTATTTCGCAATCATAATCTTCGACCAATTTAAGCCATCTTCTTTGTCTCATGTTAAGTTTCTTTTGAGTGAAGAAGTACTTTAGGCTTTTGTGGTCGGTGAAGATCGAACACTTCTTTCCGTAGAGATAATGCCTTCAAATTTTGAGGGCAAAAACAACAGCGGCAAGTTCCAAGTCGTGTGTCGAGTAATTTTTCTCGTATCAATTGACGAGAGCATTCCGTTAAATTTGAAAGTGTATGTATATTGGCTGAAATGATAAATAGTTGAAATAGAGTCTGATGATGCTAGAGATAGATCACCTGATATAGTTGAGGTAGGATGAGATGGAAGAGTAAATTGGATCACCTGAATACGTAAATTAAGCCGGGGGTTGATCCGGCAGAAACCCCTCCGATGCTCTAGTCAGACGTGTGGATTGCAAAGGTTGTACAGGGAATTCAGAGAACAGAATTGCTAGATTATTGAACGTGCCTTAACAAATGAGTTAAAATCTTTATTTATACCTCGTTCATTGGGCTGAAGTTAATTAGTTGAGATTATTGGGTCCAAACCTTATTTGAAGGTGATTGGGCCTTCATTGTAGTGGTCTTCAAAATTGGACTCGTGGTCCACTAGGTAAAGAAATTTTAGACCCAATGAGTTGACCCAATTAGGCATATCAAGTTCCTATCATATGTATTTTATATGGGATTATTAGGGAAAACCCCCTCATTTGGAAGTTGTCTTTGGATAAATCCCATTTTTTTTCTCTCCTTTTTAGTGATTGCCCCATTCCATATGAACTACCTATTTTACCCCTAGCTACATTTTTTCCTATATTTATTTTAACATCACGTTTCGCAGACCCAACTAGTTTCTTCTTTGTCATGTCTCTCAAAACCCTAGTTATTCACCTCCGCCTCCAAGAAAAATATCTTCACCACCACCGCGAAGTGTCACTGGTCTGTCTCCACCACCGCCTTTGTTTCCTGTGCTGCTAGCAACGAAAACATAGCGAGATCTAAGGAATTATTCAGCAACAAACTGCCGCCACCCACAAACTTTTCTTCTGCACCCCATTTCTTTTCAATCCACCTCTACCACGTCACCGTCTTGTGTTTATTGCTCCTTCAAATCTGATTTTTTTAGATCTGAAGCCAACGAATACCTGCATCTGAGGTAATCTCATATAATTGATTGCATTGGTATATGTGGGCCCAAATGAGTTTAGCATAATTGGTCCTACTACCAACCACCTCTGCAGCCCATTCTCCTTGGACTCGACCCATCATTGAAGCTCAACTTCAAGGAGAGTTGTATTAAATCCTGTCCATCGGATATGAGGGATTAATCCTAACCGTTGATTCCAGGTTTATAAAGTCTATCTCCCCTTTCTTTGTTCAGTCCATTTCGTAACCCTAAAACCCAAAATTCGCCGCTGCTACAATCTCTCTCCTTTCTGGTCTTTTTCTGTCGCCGGAATACATGGCTAAGTCCTCTGGTGACTCCGGTTTTCCGCTTAGATGTTTTGAGTGGTGGCCATATATATACTTCCTCAGTGTGAGAAAGATATACCAAGAAATCCATCGAAACCTGTCTCTATTATTTCTCTCGTTCTACGTGTAATCTGGGTTGAGAGAATCTGTGTGTGAGTGAGAGTGGTCAGATTGTTTATTTTGATGCTTCGTGAGCTTGAGGTTTTCGGTTGGGTTTTGAGGGTTTTAGAGAGATGTGAGATGGAGATCGTGGCTAGTGAAAGGCGGCCTGGTTGCGCTGAATGCGACGAGGCAGCCAAGTGTGTCTTGGATGAGGACGATTGAAAACTGAGGACTGAGCCGGATCGAGTTCTTCTTCATAGATACGAGTGTGGATCTGTTGGGTTAGAAATTATAATTATTATAATAATCTATAATTTTATTATTATTGAATAATTAGTCTGCTTGTTTTCCCTAATCCCATTCCCCATAGGATTTATTATTCTATATATACCTTAGGATTATATGGTTTGTAATATTATTGAGTTCAACGGTACACAACACGTAGTTATAAAATAAAAAAAATGCATTCTTAATTATATTAAAACCCCGCAAATTTTTGTTGCATTTTCCTTTGGTGAAACATTTAGGTAATATTTGTTTTCCTCCTTTCTTATTTTGGATTTTTATTAAAAATGATCAATAAAGTGATCAGAAATAGAATCAGACAACTATTTGAAATATATAAAAGTAATTATAATTGTAAAATTTTGGGAAGATTCTTTCTTTGTCTATATTTGAAGCGATGGTAATCATGGTCCCAAACTTATTGTTTTTATAAGTCAAAGTGGTTTAGTGTTTAATTCTTAAATGTTAATTTATAGTCGGCTTTGTTAAAATTTATAGTTTTGATAGTTTGTATTGAATTTTCTTAGTGGATTAGATTATTTACATCATGGATTTTGCTATATTTGTGATGGATTTTTGCAATGGAGTACTTTAATTATATAGTGGTTTTCGATAAGTTCATAGTGAATTTTCATAATGGTTTTCGTTAATCACATAGCGGTTTTCTTTAGTTATATAGTGGTTTTTGTTAAGTACATAGTGATTTTCGTTAAGTTTATAGTGGATTTTTGTTAATTACGTAGTGATTTTCGTTAATTATATAGTGATTTTTGTTCATTACATAGTGATTTTTGATAAGTTTATAGTGAATTTTCGTAAAGGAATACGTTAAAATCTAACATTGGTTTTTGATAAGTTTAAAGCGAATTTCAATTTGTTCAAAACTATGTTTTTTAAAAAAATTGAAATTTAAAAAAAACAAAAGTAAGAAAATAAATAAAAGTTGAAATTAAAAAAAGAAAAATAATTTTTTTTAAAAATAAAATCAAAATTTTCTTATAAAAAAAATCAAAAATAAAAATAAAATAAAAACCGATTTTTTAATCGAAATAAAAAAAAATTATGAAAAAATATATAATTGGAATGGTATGATATTTTTGAGAGATTTTGGGGAGTGAGCGGATATTTAAGGGAGTTATTTTTGTGGAAGATATGATTTTTTTTTCTTTCTTTTTTCAAATGAACTAATTTGGGGGCATTTTTGGAAGTATACAAGTGAAGGGGTTCTCAATAATTAGTAATTTAAAATTGGTCTTATTCCTACGGGGAAATCGTACCAGGGAGGTTTTGTCAAATGAACCCCTTTTATATTGCGTCTTGCACATCGGCTGCATACAATTTTGCAATGCAAAGTAAAATAAATCACTTGTTGCATTAGAGGCCGTTTGGTTGAAGGTATTTAAGAAGTATTTAAATATGAAGCTGAAAAGTTGTTTGAGTATAAAATTTTATTTAAAATGTTTCAGCAAACGAGTAATTAAGATATTTCATACCAATATGATAATTTGCAATAAAACAACTTAAAGATATAAGTTATTAGGTAAAAGGAGAAGGAAATAAATATTTGACTAAAAGCACCTCGTATGTCCATTTGAAAACAATACCTCCATATTTTTCAATGGGGTCATTACAAATAAGCCCATCAATAGATACTTATTCATAAAGAGATCCAGACAAAAAACTCCGTTACCAATAAGTCCACATATGGTCCAGACTTTTGTAAAAGACTAAAACAGCCCATCGTACTTTAATATGCTCCAATTTCATCTTGAACTTAATTTAACCTCAATTTGACCCCAAACATCACAAATTATTCAATTTTGACGAAAAACCTTTCTTTTTCAAATTTTTTTTTTCAAATTTTTTTTTTTCCGCCAGATTCCGGCGTTGACCGTTCATTTTTCTTTCCTTACGGATTTTTTTGCCAGTTTCTGGCGTTGACTTTTTCGACTTTTTTTTTTCTTTTTTTTCTTTCTTTCTTTCTGTAACATTTTATTTTTTCGTCTAAACAACAATATTGCTGTGATTGACAATAATATTAACTATATTACTATTAAACACAGTAAAATTAACTAAACTAAAGTTTAACACAGTAATATTGCTTACTAATCTCTAGCACAGTAATAGTAACACAACAAAACTCATTATTATTGTGTAATAGAGTAATATTACTATGTTGATCGTTCAACAAATGTGAACATTATAAAAATCCAAAATGATTAATATTACTGTGAGTGACAGTAATATTACGATAACATCAACAATACTACCGTCAACCACAGTAATATTACAATAATAGACAGTAATATTATTACGTTACTCCGTGAATAACTCAAAGAAACGAAAAAATCCAAACAAAATAATAATGTTGATGTGGTGACAACAATATTACTATAACAACATTAATATTATTGTGTTTACAGTAATATTACAACAATAGACAGTAATATTATTACGTTACTCCGTGAATAACTCAAACAAAACAAAAAACCCAAAAAATAATAATATTGATGTTGTTGACAATAATATTATTGTGTTTACAGTTATTTTACTGTCAACGACAGTAATATAATTACGTTGACTTGTCAACAAATCAAACAAAATAAAAAAAAATATAAAAAAAAATAAAAAATAATATTATTACGTTAATTTATTGTCAACGGCAGAACAATTACATAAATGTATTGTCAACGACAGTACAATTACGTTAATTTACTGCCAATGACAGCACAATTACGGTCAACGTTTAGCGGCGGACGTAAAAAAAAACAAAAAATAAATAAAAAATAAATAAACACTAAAAAAAGTCAACGCCGGGGAAACTAGCGAAAAAATCTGGAAGAAAAGAAAAAAAAAAGTCAACGCCGGAGACCGGCGAAAAAATCCGGAAAAAAAAAATAAATTCAAAAAGTCAACGCCAGAATCCGGCGGCAAAAATTTTTTTTTTGGAAAAAAAAAGTTTTTGAAAAAAAAGTCAAATGGATTTTTGTGGTCAAAATTGGATTTTTGTGGACAAAATTGATTAAGTGGAGTTACAATTAAGAATTGGGTATAAATGGCTGGGGGTAATATTGGCATATACATGAATATTTATTTATAATCTTATATATAAAAGAAAGAAACGCTAGGGCAACCCTAAGAAACCCTAATGTCATATTTGTAATTTTTTTTTCAATTTTTATCAAATTTTTATCTCCTTAATATTATTTTAAATATTATTTTCGAAGTTTATCATATTTGTATCCCCTAAATATTATTTTAAATATTATTTTTTATTTTTATCAGATTTTTGTCTCCTAAATATTATTTTTTATTTTTATCAAATTTTTATCTCCTAAATATTATTATAAATAATATTTTTTTAATTTTATCAAATTTTATCAAATTTTTATCTCTTAAATATTATTTTAAGTACTATTATCGATTTTCATCAATTTTTTATCTCCTAGATATCTTATATCTTATATCTTATATATAAAAGAAAGAAACGCTAGGGCAACCCTAAGAAACCCTAATGTCATATTTGTAATTTTTTTTTCAATTTTTATCAAATTTTTATCTCCTTAATATTATTTTAAATATTATTTTCGAATTTTATCATATTTGTATCCCCTAAATATTATTTTAAATTTTATTTTTTATTTTTATCATATTTTTGTCTCCTAAATATTATTTTTTATTTTTATCAAATATTTATCTCCTAAATATTATTATAAATCATATTTTTTTTTAATTTTATCAAATTTATACCTCCTAACTATAATTTTAAATATAATTTTAACTTCTTTTTGAGACACCTAACTTAATCAAACTATTAATTGGAAAGGATCTTATATGCGCTAAAGATTATTTTTGTAGAAACATACCTAAACATCTTTATAATACAATTCATCAGTTTGGTCAATATACGCTTGAAGCAATCAAGGAAACCTAAATGGTTCAATATAATACCGAGGAGTGGTATGAATGTGGAATTAGAGTTATTACGGTATTTTAATCATATTTTATCTCCTAAATATTATTCTAATTATTATTTTCATATTTTATCAACTTTTATCTCATTAACATTATTTGAAATATTATTTTCGATTTTTTATCAAATTTTTATCTCCTAACTATTATTTTAAATTTTATTTTCTATTTTTATCAGATTTTTATCTCCTAAATATTATTTTTTGATTTTTTTATCAATTTTTTATCTCCTAAATATTATTTTAAATATTATTATCGATTTTCATTAAATTCTCCTAGATATTATTTATAATAATCTGATTTTCGATTTTTACAGAAAAGGGTAAATAAATGTGATTTTCATCCCTAGCGGATGTTGTGACATCGTTTTACGGAATGTCTGCAACATTTGAATTTTATTTCTTCCCTACCTAAGGCTTCTTCTTTTGGTAACCCGAGTTTAGATTTTGTTTCTTATCTTCTTCTTCATCCTATTGACTGTGTGTCAATTAGTTTACATTTTTTTCCATCATGGCTTATAGGTAATTTTATTTTGTTAAATTATGTGTTTCATTAATTTATACCAAAGTTTTCAAATTTTATGTATAACAATTATTATTTTATATCTTATTGGACATGTTATTAAAAGGGATGATTTGAAAAAAATTAACCAAAAATGGGCGGAGCCACAAGCTATTGGAAGTCGACCTTCAAGACTCATTGTTTGTATGCGATATTTAATTTATTGTTTGTATTTATTTTTGTTTCTTAATTTTCCAATTGTTAATTCCAGTGGCAAAACAGCCTTAAAATGAGGCAGTGGAGAAGGCTTAGTTCCGATGCAAGATGTATAGATGGCCTTTTACGATGGTATGTTGTCGATAGTTTAGTTTTGATTATGTTAACTTAGTTATTAAATCTAATTACTTTTAAGCTCAACATGAAAGACATAATTGATGATTTTTTTCCTGGTTTAAATTTTCAATCTAATGGTATTAGCTGATTCAATTCATTTAGAAAATTATTCGACAGTAAAGTTATGTCCTTTTTTTTGTGTGTAGTATACTTAATAATGTTCCAGTATAATAGAATTTTGATCATACGATACATTAGACGTTTGTTTATATTCTTACAACATCAAAACAATGAAATTTGTTGTCCCGTGCATCACACGGGTACAATTACTAGTAAATATTAAAGGGATGAGCTTATTGATGAAAGAGATATAGCTGCTAAACCTAGAATAATAAAGATGCTTGGTTGAAGACTTATGCCCAAAAATCCCTTTTTCAATTGCTAAAAGTTCCTGAAAAAAATGCGCTCATTTTATCACATGTCCGCTGCCCCATTTTTGAGATATTTATTGTAAATTTTATAATTTTTGACACTGATCTAATTCAAATTTGATATTACAACAAACATGAATTCGTATATCTATTTGTTGAATGAGAATATTAATTATTTGTGTCAGATTCAGTTTTTTGTTACTGTTCTTTTAACTCTTGTAATAGATCGTTCGCACAGTTTGTAAATGAACAGAAATAAAGGAGACACAAATAATAACGTGGTTTAGATACAAATATATCATAATCCACGGGGCCCTGCAAATAAGAATTCACTAATTTCAGTTTTACGAATACAATAATTGGACTTATTCAAAACCAAAAGACTCCCTCTTTGTTGACGACGTTCTTATATAATATTCAAAATTATGATCCTCAATTTACAGTACGTCCTCCACACCGTACATTGAATGATGTGATCACATCATAGAACTCCCTTCAACACTGAATCCCTTTCAGTCAGTGGATCTATTTCCTCCCGAGATCATTAAAAGCCCATCTTCCGAAGAACCGATCTTCTTTTTGCATAGAAGAAGATAACTTTAATCTTGCTGGATGACTTAACGCCTTTGGCAAACTAAAAACGAGAGTAGAAAACTATTTTGTATGAAGAATTTCTCTCGATAAAGGCACACCAATTATGGAACGATTGGTAGGGATGGGATAAGTAATATTGGATTAAACTGATGATGGGTAATAATAATTATGTCTTTTGCTTTGTGGTATTGTCACGAAACTAATAATCTCTTGAAGATTTATTTGGTGTTTTGTTTCCTTGATTTTACGGTATTACATGGGATTAGTTGCCCAATGTTTGAAATGCCCTTAAATTATATTTAATCATTACGAACTTCATCTTCTTTACAACCTCGATTGCAAACCCCCACTATCGTACCAATTTCTACATAAAACCCTACATTGGGTCTCTATTAAATTGAAGTAAACATGGTGGATTTGATTTCAATTGGGAGCAACCTAAAATTTGTGAATGCGACTTCAAGATCGCCTTACAAACTTCTTGGACACCAGTCAACCTAGGATGATGTTGATTGGAATAACTACACGCAAGTGCACGTATCGTACAAGTAATAAAGTGGATAATTATGTTCGGATATCGATCCCATAGAGAATATTTAATTATTTAATTCTATAGCTTAATCCTAGCAATTATTATCAAGCCCACCCTACAAAGTTGAAAGAGGATTAATAAACTAAACTAATTAAGCAATTAAAATAAATTAATAAGACAAAAGCAAGAAAGCAATTTAAAAGCGAAGATTTAACTAGAGAAAATAAGCCTAGGATTCTATTCCCCCTCCCCCTATGTGATTATTACTCCCCCAATTCCTTCAATTATGCAAGTAATTAACTCGGATTATTAACGTGAGATGCTAAATTAATCATAAACCGCTTCCGCGTGTATTATGATTCTAATATTCTAGATTCAATTACTGTATTCCTACGCAATTAATTGTAGAACACATCATTAAGCATAAATCCCAATAATGGCTACCTAAGAGATTAAATATATTCCTATGTTAATACCACAAAGGCTCTTCTACCACAAGTCTAATTATTAACCCGATCTTCTGATTCATGCGATTAACAATAACATAAAAGCAAATAAGGTGATCAAGTTCATGCACTTAATAAAACAAGTAGATGAAATAATCCGGAATTAAAACTTACATAAAATCATAGAATTTGGTTCATAAATCCCACATAGGGTTCGAAATAAAATCCTAGAAATAAATACAGTAGCTACTCATGATTAAAGTAAAAATAAAATAATAATTCATGAAATGATAAACTATGCTTGTAATCTTCGAATTCTTCGTTTTCGTTATTGCTTTGTTGCTCTTGAAATTGTGTAAAAGATGGATGCCCAATTGTATGCTTGACTTGGTCTTATATAGGGTGGAAAACCTGGAGAAGAATGTAGTTTCCTTGTGCAATTAGGATTCCTTTACTGTGCCTTTACGCCTTCTCGGACGGCCGTCTGAGATTTTGTACTAAACTCGGACGGCCGTCTCAAAAGCAGAGACTACCTCTGTTTCTCAGACGGCCGTCTGAGATTGAAGTGTATTTCTCAGACGGCCGTCTGGGCTATAATTCTTCATATTTTTTACTACACTTTTCGCATACATTTTCTCCAAAATTGCAGTTTTGACCCCCTATTTATCCAATTCTTCAATTTGTACCAAAACACAATTAATCAACATTTTAAGCACCAATTATCAATAAAACACAACAAAAGCTCCAATTAAAATGTACGATTAAGTGTAAAAATATACACTTAACACACACCCAAACTTGAACTTTTGCTTATCCTCAAGCAAAGTCTACTCATAAGCAAATAACTCAACCATTACATCTCATTACATAGATTAATGATCAACTTCACGTTTTCAAAACTTGTAATTATAATGACAATTCTTAGGCATTCGCAAGCTCAAAATTCAAAAGCACTTAGTCACTTACCAATGCCAAAAACTACGTACAAATCATGCAATTGCTTCAAACATCCAATATTTGTAAATTAAAGATAGAAAAAAATTATGCTTACATGCATATGTTTGACTCCAAATACTCACCAAACTCTTCTACTCTACTAATATCAAATACTAAGTTATTGGGATCATTGGGGCTTTTTGTCTTTCAATTGTTAGGCTCTTTGGTTCGAGGTAGGAAATATGGGTAGCGACTATTCTTCTTGAATTGAGGTGATTACGCCAACATTTGAAAGATAGGCGTTTGAAACAATGAATTCACCTCTAAGGACTTTTAATAAATTCGATTCTCAAAAGTTCAAAAGTCTCCACTTTGCTCTTGAGGCAATGGATCGAGCTTTCAAAATTCAACAACTAGTCATTTCTTCTCCCTTCCAGTCTCTTCTTCTTCTCTTTATTTTTATTTATTTATTATATATATACATATATATATATATATATATATATATATATATATATATATATATATATATATATATATATATATATATATATATTTCTTTATTGAATTTTCCAACCAAACTCCAAGGGATAATTTTTCCAGAATCTCCATCTATTCTACCTTATACACATTGGCTAAAAGAAAGAACACCTTTTCTCCGAGGCTCAAATCAAGGTTCTAAGGATAATTTCGATAAAAAGTCGGCTTGAAAGGCTCAAACGGATCAAATATGGCCCAAATCATATCTCAAATCACACACTACCCAATACTTCGTATCATAAATGTCCTAAGGTGAGTTCTAAAACCGAACATATCATGATCTAACACAAATTAATTCCAAATTTAAGATACAAAACATTCAGCCAAAGCAATGCACAAACTGTGATTCCTAGCAATAATTCGTTTCTAAGTTCCGTTGAATCGAAACCTAAACAAACATCTAATCATTATCACACAAAACAAGCAATGTCATCATCAAACATTGATCATCTCTCATCATCATAAATCATCGATGCATTCGACTCAAGATTTTTTTTTTTCCTGAAGAAAACGATAAATAAATGAAAACGACTAAGAAGAAAAACAAAGGAAAAAAAAAATCCTAAAGCATGCAATCTAAAACATATAAAGCACATAAAAACTGTTTTTCCACCCCCAAACATAAAATTTACATTGTCCTCAATGTAATGAAAACGAAGTTTAAGGATAGAATACACCTTGATTAGTCGAAACGTCCTCCACATGTCGCACTCCTCCATCTCTTCCCCTTTCAAGCAAACTTTTTTTTTCTTTTTTTTTCAGGGTGTTCCGGACAGCTGTCTCAACTTTTGCACTATTTTTGAGACGGCCGTCTCAATTCCAGAAGGTTCACAACTCGTCTAACTTATCCGAACGGGCGTCTGGAGTTTTGGCTTGATTTTCGGACGACCGTCTGGGCTTTTTGTGTCCGTTTTTCGACCTAAAAGTTCAAAAATGATTAAATTATTGGAATGCAAGCTTATATATATTCTAAGAAAATTAAAAACAACTAAAAATACGAAAAATATGAAAAAAAAAATGATAAATGCTCGGATTGCCTCCCGAGAAGCGCTAAGTTTAAAGTCTTCAGCCGGACGTTGCTTCTTTATTTTCAAGCAAAAGTGACCGAAGTCACTTGGCAATCTTTACTCGCTTCCCAATAAGGTTTGAGCCGGCTCCGTTTCACGTTGAACGTACGATTCGAATCTCGCTCCTTTATCTTGACTACTTTGTGAGGAAGAATCTCTTGGACAATAAACGGCTCCGACCACTTTGATTTGCGCTTCCTTGAAAATAACAAAAGACGGGATTTGCACAATAACACCAAGTTTTCTTTGTACAATTTCCCTTTGACTTTATCCTTACGACCCCAATAGCTTGAATATTCCTTCTCTCGTGGCCTTCTCAATTCTTTGGGTGGCAACATCCTCCTTGCACTTTCATTGCCGTTAACACCCCGAATCGTATGAATTTCTCTCGGAGGAGTAGAAATTGAGTCCACAAAATAAACTTGCTCTTTCCGACTCCCGTTTCCGCCATCATCTCCTGCACTCAAATATGTTTTCCCATGGTTCAAGATCAAAACATCAAAATTTTCATTATTTGTAAAATCCATAAGATCAATAGCAAAAGAATCATTATTATCACACATGTTTTTATTAGCACTAAAAACATTGAATTTGATTGTTTGATCATGAACCGTCATTGTAACATCACCACTAGCACAATCAATTAGAGTTTTCGACGTGGCTAAAAACCGTCTCCCTACAATAAGAGGTATCTCCTTATCCTCATCTATATCAAGTATAACAAAATCGACAAGGAAGATAAATTTATACCTTTAGGGTAAACTAAAGACCTATCGGCTAATTGAAGAGTTATAGCCGTCGGTTCAATCTCACCTAACCCAAGATTTTTAAAAGTTGAATAAGGCCAAAGATTAATGCTAGCGCCTAAATCAATGAGTGATCTAAAATTTTTACCTCATATAGTACAAGGAATAGTAAACTTACCTGGATCGCCGAGTTTTTGTGGAAGGGGCCGAGTAAGAATTGCACTACATTGCTCAATTAGTTGGATCATCTCGTTCCCTTGCAATTTCTTACCCTTCGTCACGAAGTCCTTGAGGTGTTAGAGTAGGTGACCCACAAGTCAACTTGTGGCTGTGGTCTTTCCATTTATTCTTGTAATAAATAATCCTTTTTCGTATTAATGATAAAACCCCTTGGCATTCTATATCTTTGTCCCTTGTTTCAAACATAGATATAGTTTTTACAGTTATTACAAGTACTTGTAATTGATATTTTAGGATCGTGAGATATTTACTTAAGTATTATAACTGTTAAACGTGTTTCTAGTCGAACGGTTACGCCGTCAATGAGGATATAGCCTTTCCCATTAAGAGACTAGCACTTAGTGTATGTGTACTGCGTCTCATCAGTAAACGGTATTGTGATATCGGCATGCATAAGTGGGTGCTCGTAAGTTGACGATTTCACTGAAATCCCTCACCCTAGAAATCTCTAAGTGGTTCTCCATAATCGAGTAGAGATATCTATGGTATAGTTGTACACCATTAGTCCTTATAGCCTAGAAATTACCGTGACTTCACTAGAGGATCAGCTGTATCGTGACCTGTCCCTGAGTTCCACCGAGGACCGCCCCAAGGGCCAGTGTTTGTACAGTCCGAAATCTAGTGGGAGGTCTGTGCATTGTAGTTGGGGATTCGATCCCTAGAATAGTCTTGGATGTCCTGTGTGTTCTCATAGTTTGTAATCTTTAAGTCTCTGGCCAGAGCCGACTAAGTGATGATTAGAGAATTCGATTCTCTAAGTCATGCACGTACGGATTAGAACACTTAGAACGATCGCACATTCATTGAACTACCAAGGAGGTCTCGATGAACCAATGCCTTTAATTCAATTGGGACATATGAATCGAAGGGATCGTACTGTACGTGATACGATCCGCACAAGCTCCAAGACAAAGAATTGGAAGAAGAGAAAGCGCGTGCGATTAATGGAGCCGTTCATGTTGGGATTGAAGAATAAAGTCTTGAATCAGACTTTTGAGGAGTCTGTGGTTTGGAATTGGAAGAAAAGAAAGAGAAGAATTCGTTGGACAAGTCGAATTCCATGCATCCGAGATTCTCGCCTATTCTGGCAGAGTTTACCATTCGAGTTGTAACTCTCGCATCTTAAGTCCATTTGAGCTGATTCAAAATGATTCGGAAAGCTAACTGAAAGGTCTACAACTTTCATGTTTTGAGCAAAGAGATATTCGAAGTGGAACAGTGGCGAAATTGAGCTTTAATTGCATGCACGTGCACAGCCCAATGTCGCGAGTTAAGAAGGGTGATCGAGAAGTTGACTTGAAGATCAAGTTATCTAATTTATTTATGCACGTTTTTAATTTAGTATTTATTATGTTTTTATTATTTTAGAGTTCTTTATGGTTAGGATTTGCTTATTTACAAGTTTCCTTATTATAGTTTAGGTAGGAGTCTTTCTCCTTGTGAAAAAGGAGTCTTTTTAGACCTTATAAATAGGTTGCCAATTTGGCTTATTTTAATGGACGAATTTTGATGATTTAATTGATAATATTCTCTTTGATTCTTTAAGAACTCTTTGAACATATCGGTGGATTCCGTTTGTTCACCCCGACTTATCAATCGATCTTTCACAATCGATTGTGGCGTCTTCACATACCAAGGTTGTTGCCTCTTTATAGGCAACGGGTCGCGGTTCCACCCCTTTGAATCTTTGTTTTTGGATGTTTTCGATCTTGCTTCCGCGTAAGGTATTAGGATCTCGTAACAAGTTCTACGGGGTTCGTATCAGTTGGTAACCAGAGCCAATATCCAAAACAGGTTTCACCTATCTTTATCTTTATTTTTGAGTCAGTCTTGTTCGTGTCATCATAGTTTTCTTTTGTCTTTTGTCGAGTCTTCCAGTCCTCTTTTCTCTTATTTTTCGTTCAGTTGTTTAGAGTTAAAAATAAAAATAAATCGAATTTTTGGTTATTTTGTTTTGAGTTTCTTTGAGTCTAAGTTAGGTTTTGTCTTGAGTCTTCGTAAAAAAAAAAAAAAAAAAAAAAAAAAAAATTAGAATTCGAAATTTATTGTTGTTGAAGCTTCTTAGAGTCTAGGTTAGAGTTTGTTAGTGTCTAAAAAAAAAAAAAAAAAAGATATTGCTTTGATCATGTTCGAGAAGGCCGGTTATTACGGAGAAAGAATTGAGCAGCGTAGGACGTCAATGGACAAACGCTTCCAAGAACTCCAAGATCGGATGGAAGGAATTGTTACCCAACTAAAGAAACTACGCAAAGATCAACATGTTCGAGGGTCATACGTACGACGTGATGTTCACCAACCAGTTATACCTTATCCTGATAAAGAGGTACATCGTGATGGAAATTTTGGTGCGAACGCTACAAAATCAAGGAAGGAGAGTATATGACGAATTTTGATGATTTAATTGAGAATATTCTCTTTGGTTGTTTAAGAACTCTTCGAACATATCGGTGGATTCCGTTTGTTCACCCCGACTTATCAATCGATCTTTCACAATCGATTGTGGCGTCTTCACATACCAACGTTCTTGCCTCTTTATAGGCAACGGGTCGCGGTTCCACCCCTTTGAATCTTTGTTTTTGGATGTTTTCGATCTTGCTTCCGCGTAGGGTATTAGGGTCTCGTAACAAGTTCTACGGGGTTCGTATCAGTTGGTAACCAGAGCCAACATCCAAAACAGGTTTCACCTATCTTTATTTTTTTGTTGTGTCTTCTAGTATATCTCATCTTTTCTTCGTCAAAAAAAAAATATATACAAAAAAATTCGAATTTTTATTTTTTTTGTTTAGATTTCTTTTCAGCCAAGTTAGGGTTTGTTCGTGTCAAAAAAAAAATAAAATAAATAAATAACAGAAAAAGTCGAATTTTGTTCTTGTTTAGAGTTCCTTACAGCCCAAGTTATGGTTTATTAGTGTCAAAAAAAAAAATGTATTGATCATGTCCGAGAAGGCCGGTTATAAAGGAGAAAGAATTGAGCAGCGTAGGATGTCATCAATGGGAAAACGCTTCCAGGAACTCCAAGATCGGATGGAAGGAATTGTTACCCAACTAAAGGAACTGAACAAAGATCAACATGTTCGAGGGCCATACCTACGCGTGATGTTCACCAACCGGTTCTACCTCATCGTGATAAGGAGGTTTATCGTGATGGAAGATATGGTGTGACTGCTGCAACACCAAGAGAAGTTTATTTGCAGCGAGGGGCTCAGTTCGATCGACCAAGACGTGTTTATTCCGATTACTACGAGCGAGATTTATATGATTATCCTAGATCAAGTAAGTACTCAGTTCATTCATCCTATGCTACTGAGTTAAAAGAAAGGAGATCGCCGAGTCGAAAATCACGGTGGAGCTCTTCATCAAACCGAGATAGGGAATCAATACCGAGAGAGGCGACGTTCGATCCTCCATATGAGACTAAAGAAAGAGGTTATTATTCTTCTCAATCTCGTTCAATTCATGATACTAAATGTTTTTGGTGTTTGGGTTTTGGTCATGTCGCTTCAGATTGTTTGGATAAGCCATTCACGAAATTGCGGTCGAACTACGAGGAATTGAAGAGAAAGGGTGATTCTTTATTGCCACTTGAAAAGGAAGATACTCGTCAAGCTTTTGAGAATCAGAACATTGTAGGTGATTCAGCAAGTGATAAACCGCTGCTTGAGGAAAAGTTAAGTGAGAATGTTGAGGTCGAGTCCAAGGGGGAAGAAAATTGCAAACCCGCACCACCACTTGATGAAAAAGAAGGTTCGGATTCGAGGACGAATCCTTTTGAAGAGGTGGAGAATGATATGATCGAGCCATGCATCGAGGTTAATGCCGAGCTGACAAAAGTGCAGACTCACAGTGTGAATGTTGATGAGATGGCGGTGCCTAGAGAGATGCTTCAATCATTCTCTATACAGAGGTTGAACACATTGGAACTTCAAGCTACAAAATACTCGCGTTCATATCCACTTCAATGGATGCTAGATAGTGTGTTTGGCGATGGGGTGCAGAGATGTGTAAGTTCGCTACCAAACAAAGAGATCGATCTTGTTTATACTCCTTGTGATATTTGTCCAGATTCGTGGAAGAATCCTTTTAAAGAGGGGGAGAATGATACGATCCGCACAAGCTCAAAGACAAAGAATTGGAAGAAAAGAAAGCGCGTACGATTAATGGAGCCGTTCGTGTTGGGATTGAAGGATAAAGTCTTGAATCAGACTTTTGAGAAGTCCGTGGTTTGGAATTGGAAGAAAAGAAAGAGAAGAATTCGTTGGACAAGTGGAATTCCATGCATCCGAGATTCTCGCTTATTCTGGCAGAGTTTACCATTCGAGTTGTAACTCTCGCATCTTAAGTCCATTTGAGCTGATTCAAAATGATTCGGAAAGCTAACTGAAAGGTCTACAATTTTCATGTTTTGAGCGAAGAGATATTCAAAGTGGAACAGTGCCGAAATTGAGCTTTAATTGCATGCACGTGCACAGCCCAATGTCGCGAGTTAAGAAGGGTGATCGAGAAGTTGACTTGAAGATCAAGTTATCTAATTTATTTATGCACGTTTTTAATTTAGTATTTATTATGTTTTTATTATTTTAGAGTTCTTTATGGTTAGGATTTGCTTATTTACAAGTTTCCTTATTATAGTTTAGGTAGGAGTCTTTCTCCTTGTGAAAAAGGAGTCTTTTTAGACCTTATAAATTGGTTGCCAATTTGGCTTATTTTAATGGACGAATTTTGATGATTTAATTGAGAATACTCTCTTTGGTTCTTTAAGAACTCTTCGAACATATCGGTGGATTTCGTTTGTTCACCCCGACTTATCAATCGATCTTTCACAATCGATTGTGGCGTCTTCACATACCAAGGTTGTTGCCTCTTTATAGGCAACGGGTCGCGGTTCCACCCCTTTGAATCTTTGTTTTTGGATGTTTTCGATCTTGCTTCCGCGTAAGGTATTAGGGTCTCGTAACAAGTTCTACGGGGTTCGTATCAGTACGTTAACTATATCAAAAGGTTCTTGCAGGCACTTCATTTGTATCTAGGGAATCATGATGCGTAGTTACTAGACGCCAATCTTGATTCGTTGGGTGATTAAGTTGAAACGAGCTTCACCTTAATCGTAACTCTAGGAACGAGTTTAAACCACAAAGGGTTGTGGACCCACGGCTAGCTTACATCTGAACCATCGAGGGTCACACTGCTCGTGCACTCGAGATCTTTGAATAAACGGTCAAAGATAAAATTGTTTAATCTATGCATGATTGGAAGTCAATGTGATTGAGTCCAACATTCGTAATTTGGAATTATGAATGAGAATTAGAAAAGGAAAAGAATAGGCGAACATCTTAGTGAACTTTCTAAATTAGGAAGTTTTCAAATTTAGAAGGTCCACTGAATTAGGGTCTCAACTTTTAGAAATTGGAAATCGAAAATTGGCACTCGTAATGACGAGGACGTTTCAATGATTCCGAAAATGTAATCGTTATAATTTTCCGATCATTGAGTTGTGAGAAACGAGCGAGTAAAGACTGACGAACTTAAGCTGTTAGGCCTGGTCCAACTTAAGCCCGTTAGGGCTTTTATACAAGACACTATAAATACATGATTTATAGGTCTTACACAACACACACTACACAATAGAAAACTCTAGCCGCTCTCTCTCACACTCTCGGCCGATCCTCCCCCCTCCGCCGCCATCGCCGTCGCCGGAATCGGCCTCACGCGTCGATTACTATTGGTAGTAACTTTCCTTTGTCTTTTTCTTCCGTCTATTCTGACTTTTGCGTGTCTAGTGCCACGTATTTAGTTGATCTCAGTATACGAGGTAAAATCCGAGATGATGAAGACCGAGGATTCGAGATGCCGAGAAGCCGTCGCCGAAGCACCACTGCACGCGCCCCCACACACCGCCCAAAGACCGCGCTTGAATCTAACGCGCCGCCGTCTTTGAGCGCGTCTGTCGCCGCTGTATCGCCGTTGCTCCTTCCGACTGCACGGATTGGTTTCCGTGGCAGTTTGCTTCGATCCGAGAGTTTGCCTCATGCTTCAAGAGGTATTTTCGGATATGGTTTTAATTAGGAATTAATTTAATTAGATTAAATTATATGTTTATATTAGCAGTATGATTTTTGTGAATTGCTATATGTAATCGTTTGCATGAATTCATTATTTATTGTGAGCATGCTATGTGATTTATTATCGAATTAATTATACGCATGTTGTTTTAATTTTCGCTGGAAGCGTTAAGGTACGCAATTAATTGTTTAATTCGAATCGAACATGTGATTATGTGAATTAAATTATTTATTTCATGTAAATTTTTTGTTTTCCACTGCGTACACGTGCCTGATTCTCAACAGTGGTATCAGAGCTCGTTGCGCAATTAATTGCGGTTTTAATATGTTATGCTGAATTTTATGCATGTTCGATTTATTAATATTGTGATTGTTGTATTATTTAATTGGGTGTTTTCGAAAGTTTAAAATATTTTTGAAATATTGTTTAGAATTTCTTTCTAGCTTTAAAATTGTTTTAAATTGGAAATCTGATCTGAGATTTAATTAAAAATTGTCGGTTTTAATTTATTCAGATCGAACCGGTCGAACCGGCCGGTTCGATGGTTCTATTCGATCAAACTGACCGAATCGACGTGGATTCGGATCGGTCAGACCGGTTCTCGGTCTGACTGACCCGACCCACTGATTTGGGTCAGCTGGACTGGTCAGAACCGGACCGTTTCTGTCCAAATCGGTCAGACCGGTCGGGCCAAACCGGTTCACTGGGAAAAAGTTTATTTCAGATTTCTAAAATTAAACATAAAACAAATTGATTTTAATTTTTGGAAAATTATTTCAATTAAACCCAATTAGATAATCGATTCAACAATCATCTATTTTAGTAAATGGGTGTTACATTGATTAATTAATTTAAATTGTTAAATTAATCTTAATTAATTGAACACACATATAATAATGATTATACTTCAACTTAATTACTAGTACCTCAACATTATTTGATTGACTTATGTTAGTTGAGGCCCTATAATTATTTTGAAAAACCCGATAATCAATTAATGTTATTAATTATATAGTTATGTTGTATGTTCCTCTTAGGATAATATGTTCCTCTTAAGCAATTAATTGTTTAATTCGAATCGAGCATGTTATTATGTGAAATAAATTGTTCATTTCATGTAATTTTTTTGTTTCCCGCTGCGTACACGTGCCTGATTCCCAACATGAGGAACTTCACCTACTTTGGCATCTTTTGAAGTGCTTGGATGAAAGGAATATTTATGTGAATTTCCTTCAACTTGTCCAAAAAACCTTGGTATTCGACATCGAGCTTCTTCTTTAGAAATTTTTGAGGATATGGAATTGGTGGGGCTCATGCAATCACTATTGATGTCGGTTCTTCTTGAATTGATTCCTTTTCCTCAATCACTTTCGACTTCTCGATTACCGTATTTGTCTTCTCTTTTCGTGGGGCTTCCTCTAATTGCTTACCATTCTTCAAGGTGACTGCTTGGCACGTCTCGAACTCAATCCTTTTTGTTTGAAATCTTTGGAGGTATGGTATCGGTTCCACACATTCGGCTAAAGTGACTTGCGGCTTAATTTGAATTTCCTCTCTTTTCTCGATCTTGAAATCGATAGCTTGGCAAGTCTCGAACTTTTGCTTTCGAGGGTATTCCGTATTTGATTGCAATGCTCCTGCCGGACGGTTCTCTTGATTCAATGCTAGTTGTGCGAATTGAGTCTCCAAATTTCGCGGCGAGGCTTGAGTAACGGTCATAAATTGGGCCAATATCTCATCCGTGTTTGATTTTTGGGCCGGCGGATTGTTCCCTTGATAGTTTCATTGAGGATGGGCTTGATTTTGAAATTGACCTTGAGGTATTTCATACCCTTGGCTCTGTTGATTTCCTCCGTATTGCCCTTGTGATACCACCCTTGATTTTGGAATTGGCGAGGCACATTGCTTGCATAGTTGAGCGATTCCACATCTTGTTGGCATTGGAGTGTATAATGATTTCCACTACAAATTTCACAACATGGAGAATCCATGGCTTAGACTTGTTGTGGTGGATTCACTTTGATGTGTTGATTTTATTGAGCAATTTGGATCATTTGAGCTAGAAGGGTCGTAATTGCATCTAACTCCACAACTCCGGGAACTTTCTTGGCTCCACTAACCATCATTTTGCTTGACTTGGCAAATCGATTTTGCGCAATTTGATCCAACATAATAAATGCATCCGGTATCGATTGACTCATAAAGTTACCCCCGGTTGATGCATCTAAGACGGTTCTTGCATTCTCGTTAATTCCTTGGTAGAAGATGTGGATTTGCCGCCACTGTTCTACCCCATGTGTTGGACACTGCCTCAAAAGGGTCTTAAATCTCTCCCATGCCTCTTATAATGGCTTGCCTTGATCTTGGATGAAATTATAAATTTCTCGTCGTATTCTCTCGTCCTTCTCGGGTGAGCTGTAAACCTTCATGAAAAGGTTTAGGAGTTGAGGCCATGACGTGATAGAATGGGGGGCTCGGGACATCAACCACTGGCGAGCTCTGCCTTGTAGGGAGTGCTTGAAGAGAATTAACTGGAGCGCTTCTTGGGAAACGCCATTTTGACGATGGGAGTTACAGGTATCTAGAAAATTGACAATGTGAAGATGGGGATCTTCACCAGCCAATCCACTAAATAGCCTGTTATTTTGGAGAATCGTTAAGAGGCCTTGCTTGATCTCAAAATTGTGCGCCTCAATGGGTGAATATTGGATGCTCGGGCGGAATCCGTCAAGAGTCGGGATTATATAGTTCTGAAGTGCCCGTGGCCTAACTGCTGGCTGTAATGGAAGTCAGGCGGGTTGGTTTTGGATCTGAATTCCGTTTGCATCGAGTAAATAACCCTATGCGTCTATGCGTTCTTTGTCCTTCATTCTATTGTTTACGCGTTGAAGTCTCCTAGCGGATCGAAAAGTACGTTCAATTTCGGGATCAAACGGTTCTCTATCAAGATCGAGTCTCCTGCGCATAAAACAATACCTAAAACAAAAAAAAAAAAAAAAAAAAAAATTAAATGGGTGAATCGTGAAAATTGTTCAAATTTAGAGCTAGAATAAAATAAATATTTAAAATATTCCCCGGCAATGGCGCCAAAAACTTGTTGATTGGAATACCTAATGCACGTATCGTACAATTAATAAAATGGACAATTAAGTCCGGATATCGATCCCACAGAGAATATTTAATTATTTAATTCTAGACGCTAAATCCTAACAATTATTATCAAGCCCACCCTATACAGTCGAAATAGGATTAATAAACTAAACTAATTAAGCAATTAAAATATATTAAAAAGACAAAAGTAAGAAAGCAATTTAAAAGCGAAGATTTAACCAGAGAAAACAAGCCTAGGATTTTATTCTCCCCCATATGTGATTATTACTCCCCCAATTCCTTCAATTATGGAAGTAATTAACTCAGATTATTAACCTGAGATGCTAAATTAATATAACCCGCTTCCGCATGTATTATGATTCTAATATTCTAGATTCAACTACTGTATTCCTACGCAATTAATTCTAGAATACAACATTAAGAATAAATCTCAATAATGGCTACCTAAGATATTAACTATATTCTTATGTTAATACCACATAGGCTCTTCTACCACAGTTCTAATTATTAACACGATCTTCTGATTCATGCGATTAACAATAACATAAAAGCACATAAGGTGATCAAGTTCATGCACTTAATAAACCAAGTAGAAGAAATAATCCGGAATTAAAACTTGCATAAAATCATAGAATTGAGTTCAAAAATCCCACATAGGGTTCGAAATAAAATCTTAGAAATAAAAAAGTTAGCTACTCATGATTAAAGTAAAAACAAAATAATAATTCATGAAAAGATAAACTATGCTTGTAATCTTCGAATTCTTCGTTTTCGTTATTGCTTCGTTGCTCTTGAAATTGCGTAAAAGATGGAAACCCAATTGTGAACTTGACTTGGTCTTATATAGGGTGGAAAACTTGGAGAAGAAGGTAGTTTCCTTGTGCAATTAGGATTCCTTTACTGTGCCTGTTGGCGCCAGATTTTTACCGATAAAGAAATCCGCCACACTTGGGAACTAAAAATTGGCAAAGATTTGTTCCCATGTTTATTTTGGAAATTTAGAGTCCTACCTTTGTAATACTTTAGGACTTAGATTTATTTCCTTGTACTCTACTCTAGTTAGGAATCTTTTATATTTATCTAGATTAGAATTAGATATTATATTAGAATTTTGTTTCCTAGTTATTCAATTACTTTGGGAACAAGGAAGGTCTTTGGAGGCCGACTTCACGTCTATATAAGGCTCCTCCCCTCACAAAGACTGTGACACTTTTTTGGGAGAAGAATCACTCCATAGCTTTGAAGAATCGCTGAAACGTTCTGCTGAACAGAACTGTGCCACCGTTGCATGTGTCAACATATACAGATCTGCTGTATAGATCTCAAGGGAGATCAACCGCGTTACTGAAGGGAGTTCAGGCCTGAAAGGAGTTCTAGGCAAGCGGTGTGAAGCTGCTGTTGGAAGAGACACGAAGTTCGAGTTGTGTACAAGAACGGCATAAAAAATTAAAGAGGGAGTCTTAATTATTTTATTAAGTCCTATTAATGTACACTATAAATCTGAACTAGTGAAATCATGTTTGCAGGTCCACGTGGATGTAGGGCACAATTGTGTCTGAACCACATTAATTCTTGTCATCTGTTTATTTGCTTAAGTAGAATATAACTGTGTTAACAAAAGAATTACAGTTGTAACTAAAACATTGTTTCGACTAATCAAACTGTTACAACTAGGGAATTACTGAATTTATAGGCATATAAATCTACAATTGGCATCAAGAGCCTCTCACTAGATATACATAGTGTGTGATTTTGGGAATTAGATTTATTAGCCATTTATTTTTCATAGGTACTATGAGTTCTCATATGGACTCGTTGCGACTTGAAGATCTAATTGGAAATCTACAAACTTTTGAAAACAAGTTGAATATCAGCAGAATGGACAAGGAAAGAAAAATTGCTTTGCAAACTGTATCAGACACAACATTATCTGTGTCTACTGTTCCTATGACAGCACTTGAAGTCAAGCTTACAAAATCCATGTCCTTAATAACAAAAAACTTTGGAAAGTTCATGAAATGAAATGGACATCCTACAAACTCTGAGAGAAAACCCAGGACTTCTATAGATAAGCCTGAAGTCAAGAAGGGAATTCGATGTAGAGAGTGTCATGGTTATGTGTTGGGAATCGGACACGTGTACGCAGCGGAAAACAAAAATTTTATGTGAATTAAACGAATTTAAAACACATAAGCACATGCCCGATAATTGAAAACAATTAATTGCGTACCTTTGCGCTTTCAACGAAATTAAAAACAACATACATGCTTAATTATTTAACCAAATTTAAATCAATTAACATGCTCGCGTTTAAATCAAATAACATGCTCGCAAAAAATAAATTGATTTCATGTAATCACATAAAATTATACAAAACGAACATGAACATTTTATTTAAACGTAAACGAATCAACAACAATGAATTCGTGAGTTTACCTCTTGAAGCGTGAGGTAGGCACACTAAGCAAGACGAGATTGCTACGGAAACCAATCCGTACAATCCGGGGCAGCAGCGGTTGAGCGGCAGCAGCGGCGAGAAGGGCCACGGCGGCGCGTGTGACTCACGCGCGGTCTTCGGGCGGCGCGTGGGGATGCGTGCGGCTTCGGCTCGTGTGCTGCTCCTCGATTCTTCGATCTTCGATCTTCCTCCTCTCGGATTTCACCTCGTATACTTCGATCTACTAAACACGTGGCACTAGACACGTAATAGTTAGAAAAACGGAAGAAAAGAAAGAAGGAAAGGAATACCGAAAGGGATCGGCCAACGGATGGCCGATTCCGGCGAGACGGCGGCGGCGACGGCGGTGGTGGCTGCGGGAGAGAGTGGCCGAGAGAGAGAGGGACGGCTAGGGTTAGGGTTAGGTCTTATGTTTTTGTGCAAGACCTATAAATCATGTATTTATAGTGTCTTGCATAAAACCCTAACGGGCTTAAGTTGGACCGGGCCCAACAGCTTAAGTTCGTTAGTTCTTTTACTTGCTCGTCTCTCTCAATTCAATGATCGGAAAATTGTAACAATTACATTTTCGGAATCATTATAATGTCCTCGTCATTACGAGTGCCAACTCTCAATTTCCAACTTTCCAAAAGTGGAAACCCTAATTCAGTGCACTTTCTAAATTTGGAAACTTCCCGATTTAGAAAGTTCACTAAAACGTTTGCCTATTCTTTTTCCTTTTCTTATTCTCATTCATAATTCCAAATTACGAATGTTGGACCCAATCATATTGACTTCCAATCATGCAATGATTATGGTTTTCATGAAAAACTCTTGCATATCTTCTATGATGATGAAAGTGCTATAAATATCTCAAAAAACCCCGTCCAGCATTCTCGAACTAAACACATAGATCTTCGGCACCATTTCATTAGGCAATTAGTTGAGCAGAAACGTATGACTATAGACCATGTGTCCACACACAATCAACTAGCTAATATTTTCACAAAGCCTCTTCATTTACTTAGGTTTGATTCCTTGCGTAAAGCGCTTGGAATTTGCCATGTGCAATTCTGAGTTTTCTATGATAGTGCAATTAGTGTTTATGTCCGGGTTGCACTTGAATTATTAATCGGACATTATATGTGTCATTCTCTACTGTGACATCATTTTTTTAGGAATGATAGAAGTTTAATTTTGACTAATTGTGGTGTGTTAGTTTTTATGAATTAATTTCTTGTTTCCACAGTAAACCATGATAGAAGTGTGATGCCTCCTCTATCGGGAGTGATCAATGTCTATGACTCCATTCATCTCAAAGATCATACCTCTATTGGAAGAATTATGTTACCGCATATGCATTCCTGACTTCTATTTAAAAGCTATGTGGATTCTTAAGAAGGTTGCCCTCCTAATGTTTGCTTGAACATCATATCAAAAAAAAAAATTTGGGATGATATTCAAGCATATATTAGTGAAATTCTCCTTGAAGTCCACGATCGAATTGCTGTGCTAATCGCATACGCATTCATAACTCTATTAAAATTACCTAATCTATGGTTTCTTGAGTATGGTCATGGGGTTATAGTTATATCGTGCATCCAAGAGCATGCTCGGTGGCCTTCTAAAGTGGTTTTCTTTATGATCATCAAATTAATCCATGAAAACCAAGCCCTCGACTTTTGATCTTGTGATCTTCTTGAAATTCTTTTCCTTAAAAGATTTGATTTTGTTTTCCTTTAACAGTTTTTTTTTTATTTTTAATTTTTTTTACAAATATGGGCTTTGTGAATATTTCTTGTGCTATCTAGTTGTCTCTGTCCACGTGGCTATGGCTATGTCAGCTGCCTCCTCAATTTTCTTATGTTCCGTGTGGCGAATATCTATTTTGTTATTGGTTGTAGATTTTTTGGGATTTTCTTTTCATTTGGACTTATCGGGTTTTTGAAGAGTCTCTACTCTTTCTGTCGCTTTTCTCGGTTTCCGTGCCTTATATATCTACCCTCTCTAGGGTTTCTCATTCTCTGTCATTCTTCTTCTCTCCGCTGTCCTCTTTTCCTTTTCTCTCTGTGTGTTCACAGTTCACTATGGGCAAAAACCGTTCTACTGAGGGTTCCAAGAAACGGCGACTCACCCCCTCTGCCTCGCCTGCTGAGAAGAAGTCAAGAAAATCCACCAAGAAGGTACGCTCCATTGTTGCAGAAATCCCTTCTACTCCCGTTGCTACAGATCTCGATCCCACCTCTAATCCTGTGTTGTCGCCATCGCCTAGCCTCAAGACAAGTGATGTGCCTGATCCTGTTGATGCATTCGTGGCTGATCTCGAAGGTGATAGCCACTCTGAATCCCCACATGATGATTTGGGACTGCCCTCAGATCCGCAAACCGTCACCCGCGATGTTTTGTTCCCTGCCCAACTTCACCGCTCTAATCGCAATATCGAAGGACCATTTGTCTCCATTCCTTATTCCGACTATGAGGATCGTCAATCCTCTTCTTCTGAGCCCATTCCCGAAGATGACCCCCTGCGTTTTGAATCCTCTGATTCGTCTGTGGGTTCTCAAATCCCTGCCGGTAACTATTTCTCTTCCCTCTTTTATTCTGCTCTTGCGAAAGAAAATTGGGATAGCATGAGTAAGCGTGTGTGTTCTCCTGAGAGTGTTCTGTCTAGGGCTGTTTTACCTCTGTTTGGGATTTTCCGTCTTCTCAAATCCCAAGGTTTGCTAGGCACTATTGTGAGTGCACAACCCTATGAACGGTCTGTCCTTGTTGAATTTTATGCCAATCTCTCTGATCGTTTTTCTGTTGTGGGGTCTCGTGGGTATGGAAAGATGTTTGTGATGGGTTCTTTCTATTCTGTAACTCATTCCTTGATCAATGAATTTAATAAATGTCCAAATGATGTTTCTTCCAAACCTTCTATTTCAAAAGACACTCTGGCCTCTGTTCTCACAGCCAAAGTGTTGAAAAAATGGCCTGGTTCGAAATCTGCTTTTCATGTTTCTAAGTTGACTCAGTTGTATTCTTTCTATTCTGTAACTCATTCCTTGATCAATGACTTTTATAAATGTCCAAATGATGTTTCTTCCAAACCTTCTGTTTCAAAAGATACTCTGGCCTCTGTTCTCACAGCCAAAGTGTGAAAAAATGGCCTGGTTCGAAATCAGCATTTCATGTTTCTAAGTTGACTCAGCTGTATTCGGTCCTATTTAAGATGGGCATTTCCAACTGGTTTCCCACTACCCACAATGCCGCTCTCAATCCCACCCAAGCTGAATTTTTATGGTGCATCACTATGACAATAAAATCAATATTGGTGATTTGATTTTCAATCAGATTGGTGTGTTAGCCAATTCCCGAACCGAGCGTGAGCATCTGCCGTTTTCTTCTTTGATCTATCAGCTCTTGATAAAACAAGGCCTGCCCACTCGTGATGCCACTCTGTTGGATCCTCCTGGCTGTCCAATCACTATCCATGGTAAGGTCCTTTCTGAACACTTTGCTGATTTGCCTCCTGTCGATCCTTTTGTTGTTCAGACGGCCCCTCGCGCGAAGAAGGCTCCCATTGTCTTTGCCTCTGTTCCGCCGCCAGTTGATGTGGTCACCAAAGATGAGCTCACCCGTTTTCAAGAGTCTATCCAGGCTCAGCTTGCTCAGGGATTTGCATCTATTCAGGACCAGCTGCTTAAGACTTTGGCAAATTCTGGTCAGAAAGGGGGAGTAGCAACAACTCCTGCGGCTTCAACTAAGACCAAAGACAAAGGCAAAAAAAAAGGCATCCCTCCTCACTCCTCCTCCTCGCAGCTCTCGTGAAGAGGATGATCTGTTCTCTGGCTTTAGCTATTAAAGCAGAGATTTATTTTTAATTTTCATTTTATTAGTCTTTCATCTTGAACTATCTACTATTACTTTTGGTGTGTAATAGTTAGTATTTTTCCTTTCTGCATCTTAGACTTTTTGATTTGTTATCCTCCTTATCTGCATTGATAATTATTTTTTAGTTAAATTTTCGTGTTGCAGTGATGTATTATCACTCTCTTATTTGTTACACTGATGTGATGCTAACACTTCTTACTGCAGGAAATTTTTATGGTTCTACAGTCCTGTGTAGCAACTTTTATTGTGCTAACAGTATGTGATGCAAGGGGAGTCAATTTGTTTTCAGATAGTTTAGTCTTGCCTGCAGGGGGAGTTCTTGTTAAACATGGATTCTGTCCAAATCTATGTCAAAGGGGGAGATTGTTGGCGCCAGATTCTTACCGATAAAGAAATCCGCCACACTTGGGAAGTAAAGATTGGCAAAGATTTGTTCCCATGTTTATTTTGGAAATTTAGAGTCCTACCTTTGTAATACTTTAGGACTTAGATTTATTTCCTTGTACTCTACTCTAGTTATGAATCTTTTATATTTATCTAGATTAGAATTAGATATTGATTAGGATTTTGTTTCCTAGTTATTCGATTACTTTGGGAACAATGAAGGTCTTTGGAGGCTATAAGGCTCCTCCCGTCACAAAGACCGTGACAAGAATCACTGAAACGTTCTGCTGAACAGAATGGTGCCATCGTTGCATGTGTAAACATATATAGATATGCTGTATAGATCTCAAGGGAGATCAACCGCGTTACTGAAGGGAGTTCATGCCTGAAAGGAGTTCTAGGCACGCGGTGTGGAGCTGCTGTTGGAAGAGACACGAAGTTCGAGTTGTGTACAAGAACGGCATAAAAAATAAAGAGGGAGTCTTAATTATTTTATTAAGTTCTATTAATGTACACTATAATTTTGAACTAGTGAAATCGTGTTTGAAGGTCCACGCGGATGTAGGGCATAATTGTGTCTGAACCACATTAATTCTTGTGTTCTGTTTATTTGCTTTTGTAGAATATAACTGTGTTAACACAAGAATTACAGTTGTAACTAAAACATTGTTTCGACTAATCAAACTGTTACAACTAGGGAATTACTGAATTTATATGCATATAAATCAACAGTGCCCTTAAGCCTTCTCAGACGGTCGTCTAAGATTTTGTACTAAAACTCGGACGACCGTCTCAAAAGCAGGACTGCCTCTGTTTCTCAGACGGCCGTCTGAGATGTAAGTGTATTTCTCAGACGGCCGTCTAGGCTATAATTCTTCAGATTATGAACTTGAGATGCTAAATTAATTATAACCCGCTTCCGCGTGTATTACGATTCTAATATTCTAGATTCAATTACTGTATTCCTACGCAATTAATTCTAGAACATAGCATTAAGCATAAATCTCAATAATGGCTACCTAAGAGATTAACTATATTCCTATGTTAATACCACAAATTCTCTTCTACCACATGTCTAACTATTAACCGGATCTTCCGATTCATGCGATTAACAATAACATAAAAGCACATAAGGTGATCAAGTTCATGCACTTAATAAAACAGGTAGAAGAAATAATCCGGAATTAAAACTTACATAAAATCATAGAATTGGGTTCATAAATCCCACATAGAGTTCGAAATAAAATCCTAAAAATAAATAAATTAGCAACTCATGATTAAAGTAAAAACAAAATAATAATTCATGAAAAGAAAACTATGCTTGTAATCTTCGAATGCTTCGTCTTCGTTATTGTCTCGTTGCTCTTGAAATTGCGTAAAAGATGGATGCCCAATTGTGTGCTTGACTTGGTCTTATATATGGTGGAAAACTTGGAGAAAAAGGTAGTTTTCTTGTGCAACTAGGATTCCTTTACTGTGCCTTTACGCCTTCTCGGACGACCGTCTTAAAAGCAGAGACTACCTTTGTTTCTCAGACTGCCGTCTCAGATTAAGTGTATTTCTCAGACAGCCGTTTGGGCTATAACTCTTCAGATTTTTAACATCTTCACTTTTCGCCCATATTTTCTGCAAAATTGCAGTTTTGACCCCTATTTATCGAATTCTTCAATTTGTACCTAAAACACAATAAATCAATATTTTCCGCACCAATTATCAATAAAACACACGAAAAACTCCAATTAAAATGTACGATTAAGTGTAAAAATATGCACTTAACATCTGTCAGTTTTTATCTTTCCCACAGAGGGGAAATATATTTCCTTCATCAATATCAATGAATTACCTAAACATAATTGTACACGACTGTTGAATGCTAAGCCCGATTTTGAATACTCAGCTTTAGTAATCATGCACTAACCAAGATTGTGCAAAAATAAACAATACTATGCAACTTCAATAATATGCATTTGAAAAACATATTTATCATTATTAACTCTGTTTACATATAATATAGCTATAGCATGAAATTCAACTTATAATTTTAGGTCAGCGGTTATGGAACTTTCTATTGTTGTGGGGATAATTAGTGAAAACCCCCCAATTCATTTACTTATATTAAGGTGGATATAACCTCCTTTTCATTATTAGTGAAAACCCCCCACCTTATATTAAATAATATTTTTTTAATTAATATTATTTTAGACATTACTAATATACATAATTTGCCCTATTATATCTAAAATAATTGGGTTAATATGCCACACACCCCTCAAACCAAACTTAATTAGATATGAGTGACAAACTCAAATAAAATATTTTAACTACATCCCTATTTTAAAATAAAAATTGATACACATCCTTTGATTTTTATTTAACCCAAAAATACCCTTACAATACCTAATAAAAGTCACGTGTCTCTTCTTTTTCTTATTTCTTTCTCTCTCTTCCCCTCTCTTTCTCACTCACGCCGCTCGACCGCTCAACCGCTCAACATATCACGTTCTGGTTCGTTCTCTCTCTCTCTCTCTCTCTCTCTCTCTCTCTCTCTCTCTCTCTCTCTCTCTCTCTCTCTCTCTCTCTCTCTCTCTCTCTCTCTCTCTCTCTCTCTCCCTCCCTCCCTCCCTCCCTCCCTCATGTTCTCTTCTCTCTCACACACGTCCCCCTCCCTTCCTCTTTTTTTTTCTTTTCAATTATACTGAAATGATGAAGGCTAAGATGATGGTTATGGTAGATGGCAGCGGATATGATGGCGGCGGTTATGGTAGGCGACGACGACGGCTATGACGACGCTCGGTGAAGGAATTGCATCGGGTGGCTCTGTGATTGCAGACTCGTTGTTTGCTTGCAACCCACAGGATGAATCGTGAAGGTGGGTCTGGGTGTGGGGGGGTGGAGAGGGGGAGTAGTGGCAGTGTTGGTGGCGGCGGATCGGATTTAGGGTGTGTTGGGGAAAATTTAAGATTTTTCGATTTAGATGTCTACAGATGTCTATGAGTGTCTATGGGTATCTATGGTGTTTGACGGCTAGGGTTGAAAGGAGTTAGGGTTTCAAGATGTCTATGGGTTACTACGGATTACTAAAGATTTCTACGGAATTCTGTAGATGTCTACGGCAAAAAAAAAAAAATAAAAAAAATCATAATTTTCAATTTATCTTGAAAAGAAGGGGAAAAATAGAGTTTATATAATGAAAAAATACGAAAAATAAAAATAAAAAAGAAAAAATAAACCATAATTTTTAATTTTATGTAGAAAAGGGGAAAATATATTTTTATATAATGAAAATTATGAAGAAAAAAAGAAAAAAAAAACGTGTTATACGAAAAAAAAATATGGTAGATGAAAACTTAAAAATGTTAAATAATAACATAGTTCATCATAGTATATTTATAATTTGCTGTAATTTTGAATTAGTGAGTAGAGGGGCATTTTTGGAATAAATTTAATAAAGGATGTGAAGCAAATTTTAATTAGACTTGTCATTTAGTTCTAATACGGTTTGTCACCAGGGACTTATATCTTAAGACCCCAAAATAATTAAACCTATTTCACGTTCTCTATTTCTCTTATTCTTCTCTCTCTTTTCTCTCTACATATCGGCCGCCTCCAACTCTCCTCCATCTGTGTTCTGCCACCGCCTCCAACCCTCTTCAATCTCTGCGCCGCCATCGTTATTATCTTCTCCCAACGGCGTTCCTCCCTCCCCCGATGCGAAAAGAAGATGGTCTTCACCCCTGGGATTCTCTCGTCAAGGACGGCGTTAGGGTTTTCGCTAGGGAGAAAGACGAGATTATGCAGCGGCGCTAGGGTTGATATTGCGTCTGAGATTTCAATACAGACCACCGCCACATTGTTTCATTGTTGTTGTTCTTCTTCTTCTCTGATTTTTTTTTTTGGAATCCAATTCTCGAATCTTAATTTTCTTAATTGGAGTTTTTGGTTGAATTCTTATATAGAAGGCTAATTTTGTGTTCGATCAATAGTATAATGTAGGTTTTGTTTTTGTTGAAATTGTGTGGAGTTATTTACAGATTTATAGATATTTTCGTACAGCAATATAGTTGTTTTCGTACAGCAATATAGTTGTTTTCGTACAACAATATAGTTGTTTTCGTACAGCAATATAGTTGTTTTCGTACAGCAATATAGTTGTTTTCGTACAACAATATAGTTGTTTTCATCAGCAATATAGTTGTTTTAATTACTTTTTAGTTGAATGTAATAGTTGATTTTGATAAATGAGAGTTGTTGGAGATAGATAGTTGTTTTAATCATATTGTTTTAATAACAGTTGTTTTAATAGTAGTTGTTTTATTAAAATATAGTTGTTTTAAGTGAAGACAAAAAAATATAGTAAAAAAATATTTTTAAAAAATATAATAAAAAAGTTAAAAAAATATTTTTTTTTAAATATTTTTTTAAAATAAGAAATAAATAAAAAAATGAAATTTAAAATTAAAATACAAAATAATAAAAAAAATAAAAGTGTATCAAAGTAGTTTATAATAGGTAGTGAATAGAGGAAGGGTAAATTTGAGAATAAAAAAAGGATGGGTCTCCCACTAATAAAGAAAAAGGAGCTGGATCCATTCTTATTAAAATAAAGGTGGAGGGGGTTCTCACTAATAGTCCCATTGTTGTGATTGATCCCACAATGTGCGACCGATCGAAACAGATAATTTCGGATTTGATGAAAAGAATAAATGCTTTGGAAGCACAAGTTACATTATAAGTTCTTGTCTTGTTGAAAAAAATATCAGAATTCTAGTCTGAAATGGCGCTGAAGAATGATAGGAATAGGGAAAATGACATGACTAAATCTTATGCTCGGTTTGTTGCTTGTGTTATTGCAGTTGTACTTGGTGGTTTTGTTTTATGTTTATCTTTTTTTAGTAAGTCATATTCGTTTGTATTTTAAATTGAAGAGACAAACCGCTCTAGTAAGGTTCCTCGTATGTGATTTTTTTTTTTTTGTTATCATATTCCACAGGTGAGGTTCGAAGAAGTTGTAATGTAATATAAACAATTTTTTTCTTGAGTAATTTAGTTTCATGGTGCAAATGTTTGAGTTATATGATTTTAATGCTTCTTATTTTCAACATCTAAGAATTTGGATCGATAAACAAATATATATATATAAATCAAATTCAAGGCTTGAGAATTCTACAAGCATATATCCATATATGTCAGATTGAAAATTGAGAACTCAATCTATTACAACAAAAAAAGTTACCAAAAACCATACCCGGAGATTTTGAAAATTGAGGAACTTAGTCCATTACAAAAGAAACAAACATACTACTGCATAAGTAAATACCAATTTATAGAAAAAAACATGTACCCACTATGAACCACTAATCTAAAACCGAAGTTACTTGTGCATCCGAATCATCACCGAAATCAATGTGATCGCTGAAGTTGATGGCAGGCTCATCATTTGCACCTCCAACATTTCCATTCTTATTGTTACCGTGGTTTGTCAACATCGGCATTTCCATTGTTATTGTTTCCATTACGGATTATATCCAAATAGGCCTAGGATTAGCAATTTGTGCATCATTCTCTTGTGCTGCCACTTGAGGAGCACATTTTGCCCTTCTGCTTCTTCGTCATCGTCAATCACCAATGGATAGTCGGGATCATATCCACTAATACCTCGAAAGTTGCTAGTCAGAACTTGTTTGTCTTCAAACACAAATTTGCATTCATTGTAGAACGGAAAACCATTGACCCTAAACCACCTCTCTTTCTCCGTCTCCTACAATTCGTATGCATATTTGATTAATATATTCTGCAATAAATAAGTTATTTTGAACATAAGAAAACACAATTCTATTAATGCTTCAAAATCACAACTTTAGTATACGGGTAGTTTCAAAATCTAGCGTAAGTTTTCGACATTTTGGTTCAAAATAGGATAAAAAAACTTGGGCATGAGTAAAAAACAAACATCATTTGTTGCCAAAAGAACACCCTCGTTAGCTAGAGCATCAACTACATTATTAAACTCCATGTATCCAAAGTTCATCACCACTTCATCAAAATCGGTCAATGTCCTCCACGATTCTTCTAGGATAGAGTGAAATTGTTTGTGCATTGTTTCTTTCCGACTTCATAAAATCATCATAAAAGATGAATCAGTTTCAACAGTTAACTTCTTTAAATCCATATTTTTTGCCTATCTTATTCCCTCGTTAGACGCCCAATAAGTCAAAAGAATAACCACAAAAATTATTCTCTGTTTAGTGTGATCAACACCAATCCCTTAAATATTGTGCTAAAATCTTTTACGAGCAGTTGTAATGCTACAAAAAGTGCACTAGTACGTCATTTTCTTGTGTTAATTGTCCGATGTTCGAGACCTTTTTGTTAGGTTTTTCTTCATATTTTGCATTATTTTGATTTCGTTCGTTTATGTTTGCACATGGATTGTTTTTAGTATTTTGAGGTGTTTTTCATGCATGTTATTAGATATGGAATTGAGCATGGAATAAATGAAGAAAGTCGAGCAAAAAGTGAAGAAAAAAGGCCTTGCTACGTTCTATACCAGGTGTGCTCGCGCCTAGATTTGGCGCGCGAGCGCAAGAAAAGAAGCTGCTATGCGGGATCTGACCAGACGCGCCGGCCAGCGCGCCAAACTAAATCTGTCAAATTTCGGGTTTTACACGTATGGAAAGAAGAAGACTATTTTGGGGACTTTTTAAATCCATATAAAAGAGGATATATTTATGTCCTATTATTAAACACGCAACAACTGAGAGTCTTGGAGAGGAACATTAGAGGGTTTTGTAGCGAGAAGACGGAGAAAATGAAAACGAACATATGACAATTTTTCAACTTAGTTTATCTCTTATTCTTATTCTTCTGCCATGAATCTGATCAATTTATGATTTGTTTTATTGAAGTGATTGACGAATTGCTTTAATTATCTAGAACTGTGGGTAGAAGAACTCTCGGGTTAACTTCATCTAATTGGTGTTCTTGGCATGAATATAGGATAAAATATACATGTATTTCTTGGGTAGCCATAATCGAAATGTACTCTTAATGTTTCACGTGTTAATTGGTTTCATAGATGTATCGTAGATTGGTTACCCATGTGAGGATTGTAATTCATTCGAAGGCTGCTTATAATTAATTTTGTGTTCCAGGTTAATAGATTAATTTATTAGCTTATATGATTTGGGGTTTTATTTCCAATAAGTACATGTAAGGGGAATACGAGATCCTAGACTTTTCCTAACTTGAGTAAATTCTTTGTTTATTTGCTTTCTGCTATTAATTTGTTTTTCATGGTCATAAAATTTATAAACCAAAAACTCAATTTTGTTGCTTGATTAAAGATAAGTAGTGATAATTTAGGTACTTAGAAGAAAAAAATAATTTGCTATATGTGGGTACGATATCCCGACTCTCACGAGTCCACTTACTTATTAACGATAGGTGCACTTGCGTACGTGAAAATTCACCAACAATTTGTAACAATTAACTTTATATTCGAAACGAACTTTCGAAATGATCTTCTGTGCGTTGTAGCACTCCATTTTGAATACTATTAGAATATTAGATTTATGCTTTTAATTAATAGGCAAACAAATAATTAAATGCATTGAATATGTTAATGCAAATCCTCATAAAATGATAATATTCTATTTTATTAAATCAACTAGTAATTCACACGTGCGATGCACGGATCAATTTAAAAAAAAAATTATTTTGGATAAAATAAAATGAACAAAAACTTTAATCAGTTGACGTATATGAAAATAATACCAAAAAAAAAATGTTTTATTGAATTAAAATATACATTTATTTGTGATTTACCTTCATATTCGCTGAAAATCTTTTGTGCACACAACATTGCTCGTAATTTCAGTTATATCGCCCGATTCTGAGTTGATAAATATCTTTATCTCAAATCTACTTTTAACTCTGGACATTGCGGCGTACAATTGCCTATGCCACCCCAATATTAACACTAATGTTATACTAATAACAACTACTACTACTAATAATAAAACCAACATTGAATATACTAATACTAATACTAATATTAATATAAAACCATTATTAATAATACTAATATTAATAGTAATCCTAATATTAATACGATGATTAATACTAATAGTCTAATACTAATATTAATATCAACACTAATATTAATAATAATACGCCAATTCTAATATTCTGATACGAATATTTAATATTTAAACTAATACGTCAATACTAATAATACTACTAATACTAATACTAATACTAATACTAATACTAAGACTAATGTTAATGCTAATATTAATGCTAATAAGCCAAGACTAATATGAATTTGAATACTAATAATAATACTAATAATGATAATAATAATGATAATAATACTGATATTGATATTGATACTGATATTGATACTGATATTGCTACTGATATTAATATTGATACTAATATTCATACACATACTATCACATATACACATATTGATACTAATATTTATCCCGATACCGATACTGATATTAATACTCATACTAATATTTTTGTTAAAAATTACTAATACTAATACCAATATTAATATCAATATTAATATTCATACCAATAGTCATACCAATATTGATACATATATTCATACATATATTGATACTGATAATGATACTCATACTGATATTAATACTGATACTGATACTCATTCTCATACTGATACTGATACTGATGTTGTTATTGATAATGAAACTAATACTGATAGTGATACTGATATTAATACTGACATTGATACTAATACTGATACTGATATTAATACTAATATCATACTAATACTAATACTAATACTAATACTAATACTAATACTAATACTAATACTAATACTAATACTAATACTAATAATAATACTAATACTAATACTAATACTAATACTAATACTAATACTAATACTAATACTAATACTAATACTAATACTAATATTAATACTAATACTAAAACTAATACTAATACCAATACTAATAGTAATATTGATACTAATACTAATACTAATACTAATACTGATACTGATACTGATATTAATACCAAATACTAATACTAATACTAATACTAATACATATATTAATACCAAATACTAATACTAATACTAATATTAATACTAATACTAATACTAATACTAATACTAATACTAATACTAATACTAATACTAATACTAATACTAATACTAATACTAATACTAATACTAATACTAATACTAATACTAAAACTAATACTAATACTGATGCTGATAGTGATACTAATATTGATGCTCATACTAATACTAATATTGATATTAATACTGATACTAATACTAATACTAATACTAATACTAATACTAATACTAATACTAATACTAATACCAATACTAACACTAATACTAATACTAATACTATTACTGATACTAATACTGATACTAATACTTATACTGATATTGATATTGATATTGATATTGATACTGATATTGATACTATTAATGATACTGATACGGATATTATAATGATACTGATACGCATAGTTATACGAATATATATACTCATACTCATACTCATACCCATACTCATATTCATACTCATACTCATACTCATACTCATATTCATACTCATACTCATACTCATACTCATAATCATAGGGATACTGATATTATTATTAATACTAATACTAATACTAATACTAATATTGATATTGATACTAATACTAATACTAATACTAATACTGATACTGATACTGATACTAATACTGATACTCATACGTAAGTAATGTTGACATAATTATAAATTAAACGTTTAAATTTAGTAATTTTGCCGCATAATGAAATTAGTGATTATTTGTTTACTGTTAGTTGAATACAATTATTATTATTTGAAGCAAATTAAAAGAAGATACATAAAGCATGTGTCAAAAAATATTTAAGCATACCTCAGGGGTGTGAGTGTAATTTACCCTAAACTTTATATAGAATCAAATCAATTAATATCCATTATTAATTTCTTTTTGTCTCTAATTCTTATCTGTATATGATATACAATAAAAATAAGTTTACGATTTATATCCTTAAACATAAATTAAATAGCAAAAGGAAATTGCTAAAGGAAAAGAAAAAAGAAGATTGACACATATAATAGAAAGTAAATAGCAAATTATGAAACAAAAATCTGGAAATACGGCTATCAATATATAACATTAATATTGACCATTTAATATAGCAGAGTATATATATATATATATATATATATATATATATATATATATATATATATATATATATATATATATATATATATATATATATATATATATAAATACATATATGTATATATATATAAATACATATATGTATATATATATATATAAATACATATATGTATATATATATAAATACATATATGTATATATATATAAATACATATATGTTTACTCGGTAATTTTATATATCCAGTGATAACGAGCTATGTGTCATATGCGGCGACGTCGGCTTCAAAGTAGGCTTGCGTTGTTGCATACATTGCAAGGATATGATCCACATATATTGTATGGACGAAATGTGGAAAAAATCTATATAATATATTAAAAGAAACCCTCATAGCCTAGAATTCCGACATTTGTCATCCACGTAGGCGTCCATGTAGGCATTCCAATCAGTGCCCATGTGTCGTTACATATATCATAAATAACTTCACTTTCAAAATCGGATATAATTGTAGAAATCGGAATTAATAAAACATTATTTAGTATATCGGAATTAATGCATATTATTTACGGTAGCGATCTTCATTTGTGGATATTTATTCGTAATTATGGAAGTTAATTATGGAATTAATAATTTTAAATTAGTACGGATTAAATTATACCGTGATGAATTGTGTATATTATTCTAATTTAATACCTAAATTAGGGCATAAATTACCGTAAGGAATTAATATCAATATGTGTATACTAGAAAATTAAGGAAAACTTATTTAATTAAGGACAAATTATTAATTACAATTATTAGACGAAATTAAATACATTTCCTAAATATGTATATTTCCTAAATATGTATCAATATTGCTGCTATTTTTAAAATTCAAAATTTGAATGTTTAAATTATTTCCAAAATTGTGGTGTCAATCAACATTCAACACTATATAATCTTCACAAATCGATGGCATTTTCAATACTCGAGACGCATATTTCACCCGCTATATACAATTATGTTTCTTCCGTAATTTTCTTTTATATTTTTTATTAGTTTTTTAATTATCATTTTTTTACACGTAATTATTTACTGATTATCTGTATCTTCCCTCTTAATTTTGATGTTTGTAATGTAGAATCACGAATCCAAATTCGTGAAGGGATAAAAATGGGTGTTCAATCAATATTATGTGTACTTTCACTAGGCCAAAATGCAAGACTGGCGACGTTTTTTTTCGCGACGGTTATGTTTTCGTCGCATGTTTGCGACGTTTCTGTGCTTAAATCGTCGCTATCAAGTTTTAATTTAAAACCCTAGCGACGATTCCGGATAATCGTCGCTAGCAAGCGACGAAACGTATACAAACGTCGCCAATACGGAAAAAAAAAATAAAAATATTTTTTGTGGCGACGAAAATAGTTTTTCGTCGCTACGTTACATATTTTGTGATTTTATATTTCAGATGTTGCGACGTAACAGGCGGAATACTCGCAAATATTATTTAAAAAAAAAAAAAAAATATACGTTGCGACGTTTGTTCATAAACGTCGCTAGGAGTTGCCATTTATTTGTAGTTTATTTATATGTTGCGACGGAAAGGTAAAAACGTCGCCAATGTTTTAGTAATATTTTTTTTTTTTATATCCAGGCGACGGATTTACAAAATCGTCGCACGAAATGTGCTCAAATTTTTTTTTTCGAATTTAGTAGCGACGGATTCCTTAATTCGTCGCTCGTTCTCGGATATGTTGGAGACGAAAATAGGAAACGTCGCAAAGATTGACTTATTACTCAATCAGGCCCTAATTAGATCTATTTCCTCCCGGCCTTCTCTCTCAAACTCTCCCCCTCTCCATCTCCTCCGATCTGCCCTCGCCGTTGCCGTCGCCGACCGCCGCCCACCGCCGCCCACCGCCGCCGTCTGCTGCTGAGCCGTCGCCGACATCCGCCCGCCCGCCCGCCGCCGCCGTCTGCTGCTCACCCATCGCCGACACCCGTCGCCAGCCGTTGCCCCCAATCTCCGCTGCCGATCCTTTGCCGTCGCAGCCGTCCGCCGCCAGCCCTCCGCCGTTGCCGACAGCCCTCCGCCGTCCGCCGCCAGCCCTCTGCCGCTACTCCTCCAATTTCAAGGTAATTTTATGTTTTTTTAAATGTTTGTTTGTTTATGTTCAAAATTACGTGGGTGTTCGATTATCGATCTATTTTTAGGTTTTTTGTCGGAATTATGTGTTTGTTTGTTTTATGTTGATTTGATGAGCCTGTGTTGCTCGGATATATTCGGAATTATTGTTGCTCGTAATTATGCGAATTGTTCTTGGATTTATGTTGCTCGGAATTATGTGTTTGCTCGGAAAAACCGTTGCTCGGAATTATGTTTGTGAGTCTGTTGTGCGTGTGTGTGTTTTGGTGAATGTGTATGTTTCTTTCTTCATTTTTGTCTGCTTTGCTACTGTGTCGGTGGATTTTTTTTTTTTTTTTTTTTTTTTTTTTCGAAAAATAACTGAAAATTCTGGAAACATACTACCCAAATCGGAAATGTATGTTTCATTCTGGAAATTTTCGAAAAATAACTGAAAATGTCCAAAAAAATTCCAAAAATGAAGATTTCCGAAAATTCCGATGTCCGAAAATTCCGATAACAATTTTCCGAAACACCCAAATCCTAATTATGACTATAAAATATATAAATAAATAAATAAACCTTTTCGGAAAAATATTGAAAAATTGCTTTAAATTAGGGTAAATTACAATCACATCCTAAGGTAAAGCTAAATTATGAAATTTTGAAAAATTGCTTTTAATAATTGTGATCCTTCCCAATTTCTAGGTAATCTTGTTAATTAAAGCATGCCAAAAGATAGGAGTTGGGTTTTATTAGGTGATCGTCGGTTAGCAGCATATCAAAATGGTTGTGTGGAATTTATGGATTTTGTCTTCGCTAGATGTGACGTTGATAATAAAATAAGATGTCCATGTAGAGACTGTAAGTGTCGTAAATGGGGGGATCGTGAATTCGTTCATAAACATTTACTTTGGAGGGGTTGGGATAAGATGTATGGGCAACGCCGATGGACTCTGCATGGAGAGTCCGAAGAACAATACATTGGCGATGAAATGAACAATACTAATCATACAGAAATTCCCGAAGTTGCAATTCAAATCACGAATCCAAATTCGTGAAGGGATAAAAATGGGTGTTCAATCAATATTATGTGTACTTTAATTTGTAACAACCATTTTGATCGTACATTGGATCCATGTATTTGTATTTCATACAGAGAATCCACCAAAGTTGAAATGCGCGTTGAGCCATGTATTGTATGTGGTATAGTGGAAATGGAAGATTTAAAAATCTTTTTTTAGTTGTGGGTTGTGTGAGTGTGTCTTTATACACGATACGTGTATACCATCGAATTACCGTCAGCATTTCGATTCCATTTGGGGGTGTGGTGAATGCGATTGGTCTTTTAACATAACTATGTATCAACCATTTTCGAAGAAAAATGAGTTTTATTTTGATGACACTATAATAGATTGTAATGCCTTGCTCATGTGTTTTGAAAAAAAATTTACGTATAATGATCTCCAGCAAACGGTAATATTGATATTTAGTTAAATCATATGTTATTTTAAACATGTATTATTAAATTATTAGTATATTAATTATTTACATTTTTTCATTTCCATATGTTGTAGTATCTACGCAAATCGTTCTCTAAAAATCATGGGTTGATTGGCAAGAGCTACATCGATGTTGAATTTCACGGTGGTACATATATCAAAGAATATTAAAGTACGTACAACAACAAAGCGTAAGACGACTAATGTTTAGCACACATATGGTTGGAAATCGTTTTGTTCATCCAACAATATGGAGATTGGCAATACATATTTTTTTTATTTGACTACACAATAAATGTAATCAAGGTTGTCACATTGTTCTTCATTTGTATTATGTTACTATAGTTAGATCTTTTATATTTGTATTATCTTTTATCAACAATATTTGGAAGGGTATTTTAGTCTTTTATATTTGTTCTATATATTTATTAATTTTCATGATATTAGGTTGCAATTTTTTTTATTAGCATTAATATATTTGATAACTCATTTACATTTATTATCTACGTGTTACATTTTTATTCGTTATATCGAATAATTCGCTACTTTTACCATATAAATTATGGTTTTTGTTGGTAATACATATGTTCCAAACATTAGGTCAAAAATTACTGAGGTATGTGCTAATATATGCTGCGTTATTTAAATTATGTTAACTAATGTGTTTTTTTTTACAAATTTGTATAAACAATTTCTGTCAATTTTCAAAAGAATGATTTCTAATTGAATTTTTTTGCACAGCATTTATAATTGATTAGCGTTAGCATTAGCATATGTGGATTTCTACTAGGATTATAATTATGATTAGTATTATTATTAGGATTAGGATAATTATTAAAACTAAGATTAGCATTATCAGTAGGATTATATTATGATTATGATTATGATTAATATTAGGATTATGATGTGGTTAGAATTAGCATTAGCATTAGTGTTAGGGTTATGATTAGCATTAAGATTAGGATTATCATTAGTTGATTAGCATTAGCATACTAGGATTAAGATTAGCATTAGAATATTAGAATTAACATTAACCTTAACGTATTCGGATTAGCATTAGCATTAGAATTATGATTATGATTAGCAAAAACATTGACAATGGCATTAGCATACTAGGATTATCAGTAGCATTAGTAATACCAATAGTAATTGTATCATTAGATTACTGTTAATATTTGTAATGGTAATGGTAATGGTAACGGTAACGGTAACGGTAACGGTAATGATAATATTAGATTAGTATTAATTTTATCCGATGCTATCCGATCAAGAGGCAAAATAGTAATAAACGTTGCTTCCAATAGTATTTGAGATTTGGACTCCCGGTGACAGAACTGCGTATTTGAGATTTGGACTGCCAATAATTGTACACGAGAGCTCCACATGCAGCATCGAACAACAAAGTCCACAGGCGGAATTGTTGTCTAGATCAAAGCTAATCATATGGGATGAAGCACCGATGATGCGCAGGTACTGTTTCGATGTACTTGACAAGACAATGAAATCGATACTTGATTCAGATATGCCATTCGAAGGCAAGGTTGTAGTTCTTGGAGGGTACTTTCGATGTAAGGTTATGAAGTTGAAAAAAAAACATGAGACTTCAGTCGTTATCCCCTTCCACCAATGTGGACGAAATAAGAGAGTTTGCGGAGTGGATATTGAGAATCGGCAATGGCGATGCTGACGAGGTCAATGATGGTGATGCGGCAATTGAGATTCCCGATGACATGCTGATTCGTGACTCTGCAGATCCCTTTCTAGATCTTATAGAGTTTGTTTATCCAGATCTCGTGAGCAACATGTTCACTCCTGAGTATTTCGAGGCATGAAAATTCTTGCACCGACTAATGATAGTGTCGGTTACGTGACTGATCATTTTTTGTTGATGATAATTAGAAATGAGAAGGTCTATTTCAGCTTCGATAGTATGTGCAATGAGGAGTTATTATCAGATGTCAATGCATAAATATATTCCATATAAATTCTCAACATCATATCATGCTCCGGAATTCCATCGCATAGGTTGACACTGAAAAAAAGGTGTTCCCGTTATGCTCATCAGACATATTGATTAGGCCAGAGGATTGTGCAATGGAACCAGACTTCAGGTTATTAATATGGGAAAATATGTTCTCAACTGCAGGATTCTCTCCGGTAAACAAGTTGGCGATATGGTGTTCATTCGTAGAATGACTTTGGTACAGCCCAACTCCGCATTGCCTATTAAATTCCAGCGACGTCTGTTTCCACTAATGGTTTCATTTGCAATGACTATCAATAAAAGTCAATGACATACTCTTTCTCATTTAGGACCGTACTTGCCCAGACTTGTTTTCAGTCACGGACAACTCTATGTAACACTGTCGAGAGTTAAGAGTCGTAAAGGCATAAATATTTTGATCAACTCGGAATCTAGCGAAACGACCAACGTTATAAATAATGTTGTATACAAGGAAGTTTTTCAGCGTATATGAAAGTAATCCTATATAAAAAAATTATACGGTATCAAATAACGACATTTATTTTATATTGAGTAAAAAGCAGTTTACCCCCTAAACTATAGCCCGTTTTGCACTTTACCCCCCAAACAAAATTTTTTTGCACGTTTTTACCTAAACTACGGTTTTCGTTGCACGGTGCCTTAAAAAAGGAATATTCAGGGCATTTTTGCCGGAATCCCACACACGTGACTTTCACGTGATTTTTCCAAGGGCAAAAATGTCTTTTCATAAAGAAATTAACCTGGGTTTGATTTCCCCCTTTCTCTCCTTTTTTTTTTTCCTGCAATTGCCTCACATCTCCTCTTCTCTTCTTCTCCGTTACAACTTACAATACCTTTCTTTTCCCCGTTTTTTTTTTTTTGTTGGTCTCGTTTTTGCCGGCGACGAAGTTCTCCGACTGGTACTTCGAAATGGCGGCGGGGCTGTTCCGGTCGAAGCGGACCTTCTCCTTCCACCACTCGCGGAGGTTGTCGGAGGAGCCGCTGACCGGCTTGCCCTTCTCCGGTATGATGTCGTACACGAACCCTTGCGCCTTCATTTTAAGCATGTACTTCAGGATCCCGTCTTGGGCCCGGGACATTTTTTTCCGGCGGGCCTGCTCTTGGGACTGCCTCTGTTTTGCTAAATCCAGGGCCGAGCCGCCACCGCCACCGCCGCTGTCTTTGCCCCTGTTCGATTCCTTAAGCCTTTTCAGCTGCATCTTGTCCCGCCACATTCTTCTCTCAAGCTCGTCCATGTCGATGTCATCGTCGGTGTAGTCTTCGTCGCCGGCGAGGTCTTGCTGCTGACCTGGCGGCTCCGAAGATTGGAGAGGACACGTGTCCGGCTCTTTGGCGATGGGCGCCGCAGACGAGAAGAAATCGAAATCGAAATCGCCACAAAAACCCAAGTCATCGAACATCATCATCTTATCAAGATCCTATAATTAAATTATATCGATCACCGGAATTTTCTTCAGACTATATATATACACTTCGAAAGTGTTGAAATTTACTTAATTGCCATTTTCTTCACCACCATCACCTGCAGAGATGAAACAGTACTGATAAATTAAAGCTGCTAACCACGGAAAGAAAAAGCCAGATCCGAACATATTATAATGGAGAAAAGTCAAAACATAACATCCCAGAAAAATCTAAACTCAGATTACCAAAATCCACTGGAAGAAAAAATAAATAAATAAATCAATTTAATGCATAATTACCAGTAATCTGATATTGAAGAATAATTAGGTAAAAATCTATGGATTCTTTTTCCTTTTTTTCTTGTCTTCTCATATCCCAGTAAAAGACCAGCACAATTAAAACAATGAAAAAAAAATGGGAAAGAAAATTATCGTAAAAGATTGAAGAAAGGAAGAGGAGATGTCGGGAAATTGGAGAAAAAAAAAGAGAGAGAAAAGGGGGAAATCAAACCCATGTTAATTTCTTTATGAAAAGACATTTTTGCCCTTGAAAAAATCACGTGAAAGTCATGTGTGTGGGATTCCGGCAAAAATGCCCTGAATATTCCTTTTTTAAGGCACCGTGCAACGAAAACCGTAGTTTAGGTAAAAACGTGCAAAAAAATTTTGTTTGGGGGGTAAAGTGCAAAACGGGTTATAGTTTAGGGGGTAAACTGCTTTTTACTCTTTTATATTAGTTATATGTTTTGTTATTCCTTATTCGTAGCTTAACTGAATTTGTACTACATACTTGCTCAAAAAGATAATTTCTTAAAATTGATTTTGTATCATTAAATATTTATATATATATATATATATATATATATAGACACACACACGTATTTATGTATATATGTGCAATATAGCCATGTAATTAAATGTGGTCACAATTTTACGTAAATATGTGAGAATATTGCGAATATTGGGAAGAAAATATTGTGTGATATTCACATATTTGTTATATAACTATAAATATACACACATGTATTATTAAAGAAATAACGAATATTACTATATGCAAGTATATAAATATTGTGGTTTCCGATAGAACATAAACAAAAAATTAAGAGCTTCGAATACATAATGGAGAACACGTTCAGTCTACCGTTGTTTTTTACATTCATTCTTATCCGATATTACGGCGAAAGAATCGTAAGTAGTATTAATTGAAACTAATGATTAATTTGATCACGTGTTATATCTTTCTGTACATTGACATTGCATAATGTAAATGTTCTCAAATCGTCTATGTGTTAATAGTAAAAACAATATGTATAATATTGTGATATATACATATATGTCGGTGAAGATCGTGTCAGAAAATTTTACAAAAAATGTTAGGTGTAGGTTCAACAACACTGACAGTGATCAGCGGTAAATCATGGTACGTTCACGTGGAGAAGATGGCGGATAGTGGAGATGTATATTTTACACTTGGTTGGAAACAATTTATAATGGAAAACAACATCTGTCAACACGATATGTTGCATTTCACATTTATTAACGGATCAACGATGCGTGTGATTGCCTACGGTGTTGATGGGTGCGAAAAGCCGGGGTTTGGCTACAACTACAAGTATGATGCGGAACAACCAACAAAAGATCTATGCGTTGATAAGGAGAAAGACATAAATATCCATAATGGAGAAAGTGTTGAGGTTAAAAAAGGTATACCCATCTTATCCGTACATACTACTTGAGTAATTTCCAATCATTTATGCAATAATTCAATGTAGTTTCTTACTTTGATGTACATCCTTGTCTGTTATGTTTGGTATCGATAGAACATGATGCATCGCAAGAAATGATTGAGGACCACTAGAAAATAAGAAATAACAAAGAAGAGTGTGGAATCGCTCATGAAGATCTCGACAACCACATTTATGAGGAGAACAATATCAAAGCAATTAAGTTTCAAAAAAACGATGACACATTTCAATAAGTCTAGATTGGTAAATTAATAAATATATTTATTTTATTAACAATGAAATATAAGCATATTTTCAGATATAATAATATATTTATTACCGATGCAGAATATTCCTGTAGATTTTGCTAAAGAGTCAGGTTTCACGAAGACAATCGCAATAAACGTGTTGTATGGAGGGCAAACACCAAATGGCATAACTATGCATGTCATGGGTAATTATGGCAACAGAAGATTTGAATTGTCAACAGGCTGGCCAACATTGTTCGTCAAATATAACATGAAGGATGGAAACACGTACTCTTTCCAGTACAACGTTAACCAAAATGTCTAAACAGTGGAGTTTATTGATGGAAATTAGCAGGGTCGTTGAGTTTATCCCCTATTAGTTTATTATTAAACCTAATGTTGCAATGTTTTTTACATTTTACGTATGGTCGCTTTTTGTTAATATAAACTCATTGATTTTTATGTTAGATTTTGTATATTAGTTGGAGGTTTGATTACTGTTAGTCTAAAATAGAAAACATTAAATAATATGGAAAACAAAAATTGATTTCGTGATTTAATCCTTGAGCTACAACGTCGTATTATATTATAAGCTCTTTTAATTTAATTTATAATTATATAGCCATAATTGTACAAATATAGAACTTATAATATAATAATAGCATACCACAATTAACCTTTGTTTATTTATTTATTAATTAATTTATACATTTATATTAATAAAGTTTGATTTAGGTTTAGTACGAATCACCAATATAGACTATATATATGTTCCCAATATGTATAAATTATAACCCTTCTGAAACCAATTAATCACCATAGTAAAAAGGGAAATGCTTAACTACCAAACGTAAATTTAAAAATTGTTTCCTAATTTAATTAATAAGGAAAATATTCAGACATAATTATTGCATCGAATAAAGATGAAAGCTGACACGGTAAAATATTATAAAAGGGTACTACTAAATTAACTAATAACTAATTTGTAAATTTTCGGATCAACCATCATATGTAAGTATGTCAATATATGTTATTTGAATATATATATATATATATATATATATATATATATATATATATATATATATATATATATATATATATATATATATATATATATATATATATATATATATATATATATATATATATATATATATATATATATATATATATATATATATATATATATATATATATATATATATATATATATATATATATATATATATATATATATATATATATATATATATATATATATATATATATATATATGATTTTTATTATCATGGTAAGGAAATATTTGACGTATATACAATTTATCATGTGGAATCCACTTTAATATTTTGATGCAAATCGATATTTAAAAATAAACTCATGAATTTTCTTTATTTATGTAATTTTTATTATTGAAATAGGTAGGTGATTCTTACGATCGTATTCCCTTAAATATAAACGTCCAATAAAAGGTATATAACATTCACCAGCTTATTCGCAATATAACTTCATCAGCTGTATAATTTATTAATCTATGGATATGAAGAACACATACCCTGGTTTTTTGGCGGCGTTGCATACTCCAGATTATAAACAGACTATGGTATGTACTTATAAGTATTTAGATTATGATAATACAAATGATGTATACGTACGAAATAATAAAAGATATTATAACATTTAGTATATTTGAACCTCGTTCTTCTTTTTAATTAATGTTTATGATGTTGTAGATGCTGCCGAGAGAGTTCACCGAAAAATACGCAAACTATATAGCCAAGAATGGTGGAACATGGCTAAAGATGACATCATATGAGAAAACTTTTGTGGTTATTCAAAAAAATAAATCTGATGGAAATTACTACTTTACAAAATGTTGGAGTTGGTTAATAGAAGAATTTATTCTGCGTGCTTCGGATACTTTGATATTCACATACATTGGAGATTGGACCTTTCACGTAAATGCATTTAACGCCGGAGGCTGGAAAAATGATATGTTTGGCAGAGCGTATAGGTTTGAAGAACTGAATGGTAAGAAAGCAACAATAAAAATCAACCATGTTAATGTCCAAGAATCCGTGAATGATGATTATGTACCACCTGGTTTTGCAAAGGCTTCTAATTCTAAGATTGATGAACTCACGATCTTCAAATTTGATTTTTCAAAACTGTATTTCGATTTTTCTTTGGTATTTCGTATTTAGAGACACAATATGTTTTTCTATTTGAGAGAATATCCTTAATACTTTTGCATACAACTTATTTCAATAAAGTTACTTATGTTTTTTTAATGCAGCAAACGAATTTATTCATTTATACCATAATGAATTATGCATATTAATAAAATTGTTTAGCCTTTTTGTATTAACTTTAACATTAATTATGAAATCCGTCGACTATAATAATTAAATATTGATATGAATGTAGTGTGTGTATTTTCTAAATTTATTTTAAATACTCATATATTTTGAAATACTTTGTTTACTCAAAAAAAAAAAAAAAAAGAAATACTTTGATTATAGAAAGAGAATTAATTTATGTAAGGTTAACTTAAATCAATGATATTTTTAAAATATTACCATACACCCGTTATTCATAGATTACCGCTCATTTTAAAATTTGAATTTTGAATTTTTAATCTAATTTCCAAATTATGCTTACAATCCATACTATATAATCTACCCAACTCAATGTTATTTTGAATACTCAAGCCACATACTTCAAATTGTTGTACGTAAATGTTTTCACTCCATAATTATTGATTTTATATTTTTTAATCGTTCTTTCACTCCATCAAGTATAATTGTACATATAAATTATGTTTTGAAAAAATGGCCCCGACTTTGAACCTTACTGTACAAGTATATTTATCACAGTATACACTGTTAAAAAAAAAAAAAAAACAATCGAGATTTATTGATTAGTATAATTATATTATTGTTTTATTAACTAGAATATAATATTTTTTTATACTTCACTCGTACTTTAGCCACATTAGCATCCATCTTATCATTTTTTTTTTCTGGAAAACAAAAAGTAAACAAAAGAATTTACTGTCATTTTTTTCTTATCTCATTTCTCTACTATATGCTACTCTATTAATCCTCTCTCTACTTCCTCCTCGGTTTTAGTGCAGAGACACAGAGCTTCAATCAACTTTTCTTCTTATCTTTTTCATTTTCTATTCCCGTTCGTTTATGTTTTATTCTCTATAATGCAGCCACCACTATGATTTCATAACATCCGACGTAGATCCGTTCAGCCGCAAACTTCTACGACAACATTCATTCAATTAAGACCACTATCGACGCAAATATAAACTAATTTTATAAGATATAAGCACATATAATGTTAACATTTATCGTTAAACTGCCCAATATATTATTATAATTTTTTTTCAAACCAATAAATTTAGAAGGGGATTACAAAAGTGCCACAAAATGGGGCTAAAAAAGCAATGTTGATTAACATTTTTTTATTGTCTGTACCAATAAACACGTGATCAGATATCTTAGGAATTAACAAATCTCAATATATATATATAATAATATCTCCAAATATTATTAGATTTTTCGATAATATCAAAATTCATAAATAATGAAAACTCACTGTCATCAAATAAAATAATAGCTGAATTAAATGAAAAAATAAAACAATCATAACAACGCTATCAATCAACCGCAATCTTGATATTCTTTTTCATCGGTTTGACGTTAATGACCTCCCTTTCAACCACATACTCGAGCGAGTATTTTCTTTCGAATACAATATTATTTTCCTTGTAGAAATCCTTCCATCCGGTTTGCAGCCGATACCTCTTGCCCTTCTTATTGTTTATTTCGCGTAAAACAACTTCAAATGTAGATTCATCTTCATACGTCATTCCAACTATTGGCTTGCCAACTAAACCGCAACTTTCTACAATTTCTTACTTAATCCATGCAAATAGTTGGAGAAAAACATATATTAATGTATATTAGTTGCTATACTGCATGGATACTAGCTTATATACGTAAGAGTTTACGTGTTTACCAATCTTCCTTTTTCGTACTTCTTCACCATTTTTTCAAATTTGAAGATCGTGAGTTCATCAATCTTAGAATTAGAACCCTTTGCAAAACCAGGTGGTACAGAATCATCATTCACGGATACTTGGATATTAACATGGTTGATTTTTATTGTTGCTTTCTTACCATTCAGTTCTTCAAACCTATAGGCTCCGCCAAACGCATCCTTTTCGCAGCCTCCGGCGTTAAATGCATTGACGTGAAAGGTCCAATCTCCAATGTATGTGAATATCAAAGTATCCAAAGCACGCAGATTAAATTCTTCTATTAACCAACTCCAACATTTGGTAAAGTAGTAATTTCCCTCAGATTTATTTTTTTTAATAACCACAAAAGTTTTCTCATATGATGTCATCTTTAGCCATGTTCCACCATTCTTGGCTACATAGTTTGCATATTTTTCGGTGAACTCTCTCGGCAGCATCTACAACATCATAAACATTAATTAAAAAGAAGAATGAGGTTCAAATATACTAAATGTTATAATATCTTTTATTATTTCGTACGTATACATCATTTGTATTATCATAATCTAAATATTTATAAGTATGTACAATAGTTTTTTTATAATCTGGAGTATGCAACGCCACCAAAAAACCAGGGTATGTGTTCTTCAGATCCATAAATTAATAAATTATACAGCTGATGAAGTTATATTGCAAATAAGCTATTGAATGTTATATACTTTGTATTGGCTGTTTATATTTAAGAGAATACGATCGTAAGAATCACCTACCTATTTCAATAATAAAAATTACATAAATAAAGAAAATCCATGGGTTTATTTTTAGGGGTCTTAAGATATAGGTCCCTAGTGACAAAACTAATTAGAACTAAATGACAAGCTCAACTAAACATTTGCTTCACATCCTTTATTAAATTCATTCCGAAAATGCCCTTTCACTCATCTTTATTTTTTTCAATTTACACTTTGCATTTTTTATATTATTATAAACAATTTTTTTTCTTATTTATAACATTTTTTTTGAAAATGACGATTCTTTTTTTCTTTTTGTTAAATAATTCAGCAGATTTCAAAAATACTAAAGTATACTATGGTGTACTATGTTATACTATGGTATTTTTATATTATTATAATCATTTTTTTTGAAAATTATGATTCTTTTTTTCTTTGTTAAATAATTCAGCATATTTCAAAAATACTATAGTATACTATGGTGTACTATGTTATACTATGGTGTACTATCGTTTCTACACTATTATTAAAAAATATTTTTTTCTACAATATTATTAAAAATTACAACACAAAACCTGTTTTTCCTTTTCGTTAATTCAATATATATATATATATATATATATATATATATATATATATATATATATATATATATATATATATATTTTAATATTTTATTTGTTGTAATACTATGGTATACTACGGTGTACTACCAAACCCTAGCCGCCAACAACACACAACCCTCGTCAACCCTAGCCGTCAACGTCAAACCCTAGCAGCCGACATCAACAGCCGTCGCAACCGTAACCTACCAACTTTGGGAAAACCTAGATTTACGATTTTGAACCCAAATCAAGAAAAATCTCTTGAAGATCAATATCGAATCTCTACCATAACCACATCATCGCCGCCATCTCGACCACCACAGCCGACCGCCATCTCGACAGCCACAGCCCACCGGCGCCGACTCCTCCACCACAGCCCCCGCCGCCGCCCACAACACCTCGCCGCCATCTCAACCACCACACGCCGCCGCCGCCGCCTCCTCCACCCCAGCCCCCCGCCGCCGCCCACAACACCTCGCCGCCATCTCAAAACACAGCCCGTCACCGCCACCTCCTCCACCCAGCCCCCGCCGCCATCTCAAAACACAGCCCGCCGCCGCCTCCTGCTCCACCACAGCCCCCTCCTCATCCACCACAACCCTTCGCTTCGACTATTATCAAATTAATTAGCAAGAGAGAGGTATGGAGATAGAGAGGTGAGAGAGAGATGGAGAAAAAAAACGAGAGTGAAAAAGAGAGAGAAGAGAACGTGTGAGAGAGGGAGGGGGAGAGAGAACGTGAGAGAAACAAAAGAACGGAATAAATCTGAATTGGAGAAACGAGAATATGTAGGTTATATAATTTAGGGTATAAGGGCAAGATAGGGATTAAAAAAAAATTAAGGATGTGGCTCATATATTATTTCAAATTAAGGATTTAATTAAAAAAATGAATTTGAACTTGTCATTTAGTTCAAATTAGGTTTCGTTTGAGGGGCTCATAGCATATTAACCCTTATTTTTAAATATCGATTTGCATCAAAATATGAAGGTGGATCTCAATTCCACATGATAAATTGTATATACGCCAAATATTTCCTTACCGTGAATCTCTTATGCGATGCTTTCTAAGTCACGAT
>NW_012194586.1:1359797-1375417 GCF_000504015.1 Erythranthe guttata
TTGCTATAATCACTCCTGACATACATAGTTATGCAATCTGGTGTTTGCCCTTCATACAACACGTTTATTTCGATTGTCTTCGTGAAACCTGATTCTTTAGCAAAATCTACAGGAATATTCTGCATCGGTAATAAATATATTATTATATCTGAAAATATGCTTATATTTCATTGTTTTTGAAATAAATATATTTATCAATTTACCAATCTCGACTTATTGAAATGTGTCATCGTTTTTTCAAACTTAATTGCTTTGATGTTGTCCTCCTCATAAATGTGGTTGTCGAGATCTTCATCAGCGATTTCACACTTTTCTTTGTTATTTCTTATTTCCTGGTGGTCCTCAATCATTTCTTGCGATGCATCATGTTCTATCAATACCAAACATAACAAACAACGATGTACATCAAAGTAAGAAACTACATTGAATTATTGCATAAATGATTGGAAATTACTCAAGTAGTCTGTACGGATAAGATAGGTATACCTTTTTTAACCTCAACACTTTCTCCATTATGGATATTTATATATTTCTCATTGTCAACGCATAGATATTTTGTTGGTTGTTCCGTATCATACTTGAAGTTGTAGCCATATCCCGGCTTTTCGCACCCATAAACACCGTAGGCAATCACACGCATCGTTGATCCGTTAATAAGTGTGAAATGCAACATATCGTATTGACATATGTTGTTTTCTATTACAAATTGTTTCCAACCAAGTTAGAATATACATCTCCACTATCCGCCATCTTCTCCACGTGAACGTACCATGATTTACCGCTGCTCACTGTCACTGTCGTTGAACTTGCACCTAACGGCAATGATGAACCATACATCTTTGTCAAATTTCCTGGCACGATCTGCACCGACATATATGTATTTATAACAACATTAATATACATATTCTTTTTACTACTAACACATTGACGATTTGAGAACATTTACAGTATCAATGTCAATGTACGGAAATATATAACACGTGATCAAATTAATCATTAGTTTCAGTTAATACTACTTACGATTCTTTCGCGATAATCTCGCATAAGGATGAATATAAAAAACGACGGTAGACAGAACGTGTTCTCCATTATGTATTCGAAGCTCTTAATTTTTTGTTTATGTTCTATCGGAAACCACAATATTTATATACTTGCATATAGTAATATTCATTATTTCTTTAATAATACATGTGTGTATATTTATAGTTATATAACAAATATGTGAATATCACACAATATTTTCTTCCCAATATTTGCAATATGCTCACATATTTACGTAAAATTGTGACCACATTTAATTACATGGCTATATTGCACATATATACATAAATACGTGTGTGTGTGCAGGGGCGTACCCAAGCTTGTGGCTGGGGTGGCCCCCGCCCCCCCAAGAAAAAAAATTTAAGCTGTTTTTTTTTTGCGTTTTCGGGCATTTATGTATTAGTTAATGCACTTTCTGCCCCCCCAAACTTTTAATTTTGTACACTTTAGTCCTAAAAACAAAAAAAAAATTCCTTTCTTAAATTACCCCTATATTTCAGCCCCCCCAAGAAAACCCCCCTGGGTCCGCCCCTGTGTGTGTGTGTGTCTATATATATATATATATATATATAAATGTTTAATGATGCAAAATCAATTTTAAGAAATTACCTTTTTGAGCAAGTTCGTAGTACAAATTCAATTAAGCTACGAATAAGGAATAACAAAACATATAACTAATATAAAATAAATGTCGTTATTTGATATCGTATAATTTTTTATATAGGATTATCTTCATATACGCTGAAAAACATCATTGCATACAACATTATTTGTAACATTGGTCGTTTCGCTAGATTCCGAGTTGATCAAAATATTTATGCTTTTACGACTCTTAACTCTCGATAGTGCTACATAGAGTTGTCCGTGACTGAAAAAAGGTTTGGGCAAGTACGGTCCTAAATGACAAAGAGTATGTCATTGAATTTTATTGATAGTCATTACAAATTAAACAATTAGTGGAAACTGATATTGATATTGATACTTATATTGATAGTGATATTGCTACTGATATTAATATTGATACTAATATTCATACACATACTGTTACACATACACATATTGATACTAATATTTATCCCGATACCAATACTGATACTAATACTCATACTAATATCTTTGTTAATAATAATACTAATACTAATACCAATACTAATATCAATATGAATATTCATACCAATAGTCATACCAATAGTCATACCAATAATGATACATATATTGATACTGATATTGATACTCATACTGATACTGATACTGATACTGATACTTAATCTCATACTGATACTGATGTAGTTATTGATAATGAAACTAATATTGATAGTGATACTGATATTAATACTGATACTGATACTAATACTAATACTAATACTAATACTTATACTAATACTAATACTAATACTAATACTAATACTAATACTAATACTAATACTAATACTAAAACTAATACTAATACCAATACTAATATTACTATTGATACTAATACTAATACTAATACTAATACTAATACTGATATTGATACTGATACTGATATTAATACCAAATACTAACACTAATACTAATACTAATACTAATACTAATACTAATACTAATACTAATACTAATACTAATACTAATATTGATGCTGATAGTGATACTAATATTGATGCTCATACTAATACTAATATTGATATTAATAGTAATACTAATACTAAGACTAATACTAATACTAATACTAATACTAATATTAATACTAATACTAATACTAATACTAATACTAATACTAATACTAATAATAATACTAATACTTATACTTATACTGATATTGATATTGATATTGATACTGATATTGATACTATTAATGATACTGATACGGATATTATACTGATACTGATACGGATAGTCATACTGATATTTATACCCATACTCATACTCATACTCAGGCCCATACCTATATTCATACTCATACTCATACTCAGACCCATATTCATACTCATACTCATACTCATACTCATATGGATACTGATATTATTATTAATACTGATACTAATATTGATATTGATACTAATACTAATACTAATACTAATAATGATACTGATACTGATACTGATACTGATACTTATACGTAAGTAATGTTGACATAATTATAAATTAAACGTTTAAATTTAGTAATTTTGCCGCATAATGAAATTAGTGATTATTTATTTACTGTTAGTTGAATAAAATTATTATTATTTGAAGCAAATTAAAAAAAGATACATAAAGCATGTGTCAAAAATTATTTAAGCATACCTCAGGGGTGTGAGTGTAATTTACCATAAACTTTATATAGAATCATATCAATTAATATCCATTATTAATTTCTTTTAGCCTCTAATTTTTCTCTGTATATGATAAACAATAAAAATAAGTTTACGATTTATATCCTTAAACATAAATTAAATAGCAAAAGGAAATTGCTAAAGGAAAAGAAAAAAGAAGATTGACACATATAATAGAAAGTAAATAGCAAATTATGAAACAAAAATCTGGAAATACGGCTATCAATATATAACATTTATATTGACCATTTAATATAGCAGAGTATATGTATATATATATATATATATATATATATATATATATATATATATATATATATATATATATATATATATATATATACATACATACACACACACACACACTCACACACGCGTAATATTAAAATAGACTAATTGATTACATAGTATAAGGAATCGTTATAGGTATCCAAAAATAGTGTATAAATATTAACCAACCAAGTATATAAATATTAGTTGATATTCATATTAACTAACAAATAATGGAAAAACTCAATGCCAATGTGATTTATAATTCTTGTGGTATACAAAAAGTAATGGCAAAGAACAATTCAATTATGACTTTTGTAGACAACTCGATTAATTTCGAAGAATATATTGCGGTCTACGGTAAAAGTTAATAGGCAATATTGTTAGATCTTAAATCCTTGTATGCGTCAGATAATAAGTCCTCTTGATGAGTAGTATTACACGTTAAACCGTATGGCTCGATTATGCTATATCAATCAACCAATAAACACTGCACTAAATAAATAAACAAACAAACAATGCTACCATTAGAAAATATGGGAGAATGAGACAAAAATATATAAAACATGAGAACAAAAAATATTCGATAAACAAAAAACACATAAGCATACATTTGTAACATCAATCCACTCGTCCATAGTGCTTTATATGTGCATCAGTATAAGACCGGGTAAAAAATGAACATGAATATAAAGAACGAAAATAAAAGGACATAATGAAAGAGAAAAAAAAATATATAAATTGAGTCGTGATGTGAATGAATTCGCATGGTGTGGATGAATGAGGTAGTAGGAGGGTTTTATAGGTGTGCTTAGGGACAAAAAAAAGTTAATTTTTAAAGATGGCAAAACAAATCATTAACATTAAAAAGAAAATCGAATGATTTGTTCTTTTATGAAATGGAATTGACATTAGATTTGCTTGCTTGTGTTAATTATTAACATTATGGTAAGTTCATTATTATATATGGAATTTATCAATTAATTAAGAGGCATTATAGGACCCCAATAAATATATTTTTTTCCGTTATTGTTGCTAACAAAAATTAATTGTCATTTCTACAATATTATAAATGATTTTATTTTATTTTGTCCTCACAAATGAGTTGATATTTATAAGTTTCTATATGTAAATAATTGAATACATGACAATAAATATAAGTTACCCAAATTTGAATTTGAATTTGATATTGTTTTAAAATAAATAAGAACCTGGAAAAAAAAAATAAGAAGTAATCATGGGGAAAACCCGGAAGAAATAATTGGTAAATAAAAGTCAAAGAGTTTCTATAAATGGACAAAATTCTGTGAAATCTTGGCACGTAAATATGTTATAAATGAAAACTTAGTATTATATAATAAATAAATATCCGGATTTGAAATTTTCAAAATATGTGCAATACACACATTATTTTTTTTGTATATTAATAATAAAAAATATAAATTTCATAACATATTTAAATTAAAATAAATTTTAATTCGATTTAAACATCTAAGTCTAAAATATACTACATTTGCAAGAAATTAAAATAAATGCAAATTAAAATGATATCAAAATATATGAAAAATACTTTTAATCAATGTTTTCAAAACCGGACTGGACATCAAACCAGACAAGTAATTGGATCACCGTTGGACCGGTTCAATCGGTGTCCGACCGGGTTTTTTAATTTTTTCTATTTAATTATTTATATATAATTTTTATAATATTTATCATGCAAAATATTGAGAAAATTGACTATTTTTCAACCGTATTCAAACATTAAATTAATATTTTACTTTATTTACCATATATACCTTTATAGATAGTAATTTATTATATATTAATAAAAGTTAAGTAAATAAATAACAAACAAAACAAGAACTTCCGAAAAGACTTCTATCTAAATTACTAAGATACCCTCAAGACCTAATAATAATTTGTGAAAACTTCATTGCTCATACCATCTACGGCCTCCAATCTTATTCTTCTTTCCTCGTCTAATTTTTTTTCTTTTATTTCTTTTTCTCTTCTTTCTTTCTCAATTTCTTCCCACTTAATATTCTATGACATTTCTTTCAACAAATCGAACATCCAAGAGATGTATACAATTTTCAGTTTCTTCATCTATCTATCTCTCTTTTTTCTTTTCTTTTTTTTTGGGCACTGACCCGGTTTTTTGAGCCGGTTTACACCGGTTTCATCCAGTTCAACCGTGATTTCCACGGTTCATGGATAACTGACCCGAGTTTTATGGTTTTCCGGGTATTGAAGTACAACCGGACCGGACTAGCCACTGGTTCGCGGTTGAACCGGTTGGACCGGACGGTCCGGTCCGGTTTTAAAAACATTGCTTTTAATTGATTGATAAAATACACTTGATATAATTCATATCAATCAATGATATGATCTATATTTAAAACTATATGATCTATATTTAATCATTTCCATATATGTTGATAAATTAATTAATTGATAAGTTCATTTGAATTATTAATAATTTGTAAAAATATTATCCGAATATTAAAAAATGTTAAAACAATATTGTTGTTTTAATTGTAATGTACTAATTTAAGACGATAAATATTGAAATATAATTAAATTAAAAATATATAAGTATTCAAATTTTATACCGATATCCCAAAATATTTAAAATAATTAAAACGAAATGAATATGTTTTTTCAAATCATTCAAATACACTAAAAATTTATAAATTATTCAAATGTATATTTAAATTACAAATTTATTAACATAAATATTTAATTAAAAAAATTAAATAAAAATAATAATAAAAAAAAAGGAATCAAAATATTACTTTTTTGGAAAATTAAAATTATAAATAAGATAATAGATTTCGAATTTATAGAATATAAAATTTTGAAATAATATATATATAAATGTGGTAAATATTTAAATGAGTGTAGAAATGTTAAATATGTAAGAACTTAAATACGTACCAAAATAAAAATGTTAACTAATCAATTGACGAATACACATCATCAATTGAACTCCAACTAAGCAATCTATCTATATAATATATAAATTGAAACCCTCATGGTCTAGAATTACGAAATGTGGCATCCATGTCACCATCCACATAGGCATCCTAATCATGATACATATGTCACTACATATTACATATATAATGTCTATTTAATTATAACTTTCCATGATGTGACAAAACAAATTTACATATTTCCGTAATATTATATATATTATTATGGTAATCATTAATTATGTCATTTATTAATTATTTAAACAAATTAATCATATTTTATGTCAAAAGAAGACTTAGTAGGTACTGTTTCGAAGTACTTGACAAGACAATGAAATCGATACTTGATTTAGATATGCCATTCGAAGGCAAGGTTGTAGTTCTTAGAGGGGACTTTCGATGTAAGGTTATGAAGTTGAACAAAAACATGAGACTTCAGTCGTTATCCCCTTCCACCAATGTGGACGAAATAAGAGAGTTTGCGGAGTGAATATTGAAAATCGGCAATGGCGATGCTGACGAGGTCAATGATGGTGATGCGGCGAATTGAGATTCCCGATGACATGCTGATTCATGACTCTGCAGATCCCTTCCTAGATCTTATAGAGTTTGTTTATCCAGATCTAGTGAGCAACAAAGCATAAATTGCGGGGGTAGTACTTGGTTTGGTTTTGGAAGTTGAAAGAATTGGAGAAAAACAAAAAATCAAAACATATTTTCATTTTAATTTAAAAAAAAAAAAAAAAAAAAAAAAAAAAAAACCGATTTGTTGACCGATATATCGGTTTGACCCGCCAAAAAACCGCCGCAAACCGCCTCGCCGTAAAAAACCGATATTCCAAACCGCCTCAACAAAATCGTAAAGGTTTATAACCGATAGCGATATGGCGGCCGATATATCGACCGCCACGACCGATATTTAGAACACTGGTTAATACACATGATTAGTAACTAATAAAAATATCGGTGAAAATATTTTTTATAATTACATGTATTAAATTAACAATAATAAATTATAATAACATGTTTAGTAACCAACTTATTCACACGTAAATGCCTTTTCAATATGAAAATTAAATATTTTATATTTTACTGTAACCTATTAATATTTATGTTCTTTAATATCACATTGTGTTTATGGTAATAGTATCCGATATTTTAGTTCACATATACATTATTTAAGGCAAATATATTAATGTACTATATAAGATTTTTAGCCTTTTTGTATTAACTTTGACATTAATTATGAAATCCGTCGACTATAATAATTAAATATTGATATGAATGTAGTGTGTATATTTTCTAAATATATTTTAAATACTCATATATTTTGAAATACTTTGTTTACTCAAAAAACAAAAACAAAATACTTTGATTATAGAAAGAGAATTAATTTATGTAAGGTTAACTTAAATCAATGATATTTTTAAAATATTACCATACACCCGTTATTCATAGATTACCGCTCATTTTAAAATTTGAATTTTGAATTTTTAATCTACTTTCCAAATTATGCTTACAATCCATACTATATAATCTACCCAACTCAATGTTATTTTGAATACTCAAGCCACATACTTCAAATTGTTGTACATAAATGTTTTCACTCCATAATTATTGATTTTATATTTTTTAATCGTTCTTTCACTCCATCAAGTATAATTGTACATATAAATTATGTTTTGAAAACATGGCCCCGACTTTGAACCTTACCGTAAAAGTATATTTATCACAGTATACACTGTTCAACAAAAAAAAAAACAATCGAGATTTATTGATTAGTATAATTATATTATTGTTTTATTAATTAGAATATAATATTTTTTTATACTTCACCCGTACTTTAGCCACATTAGCATCCAGCTTATCAATTTTTTTTCTGTAAAACAAAAAGTAAACAAAAGAATTTACAATCATTTTTTTCTTATCTCCTTTCTCTACTATATCCTTCTCTATTTATCCTCTCTCTACTTCCTCCTCAGTTTTAGTGCAGAGACACAAAGCTTCAATCCACTTTTCTTCTTATCTTTTTCATTTTCTATTCCCGTTCGTTTATGTTTCATTATCTATAATGCAGCCACCACTATGATTTCATGACATCCGACATAGATCCGTTCAGCCGCAAACTTCTACGACAACATTCATTCAATTAAGACCACTATCGACGCAAATATAAACTAATTTTATAAGCATATTAGCACATATAATGTTAACATTTATCGTTAAACCGCCCAATATATTATTATAATTTTTTTTCAAACCAATAAACTTAGAAGGGGATTACAAAAGTGCCACAAAATGGGGCTAAAAAAGCAATTTTGATTAACATTTTTTTATTGTATGTACCAATAAAAAACACGTGATCAGATATCTTAGGAATTAACAAATCTCAATATATATTTGAGATATATATATATATATATATATATATATATATATATATATATATATATATATATATATATATATATATATATATATATATATATATATTTAATAGTTCCCTTTTATAATATTTTACTGTGTCAGCTTCCATCTTTATTCGATGCAATAATAATGCCTGAATATTTTCCTTATTAATTAAATTAGGAACACAATTTTTAAATTTACGTTTGGTAATTAAGTATTTCCGTTTTTACTATGGTGATTAATTGGTTTAGAAGGGTTATAATTTATACATATGGGGAACATATATATAATCGATATTGGTGATTCGTATTAAAAGTAAATCAAACTTTATTAATATAAATGTATAAATTAATTTATAAATAAATAAATAGAGGTTAATTGTGGTATCGCTATTATATTATAAGTTTTATATTTGTACAATTATGGCTACATAATTATAAATTAAATTAGAAGAGCTTATAATATATTACGACATTGTAGTTCAAGGGTTAAATCACGAAATCAATTTTCGTTTTCCATATTATTTAATACTTTTCTAATTTAGACTAACAGTAATCAAACATCCAACTAATATATAAAATCTAACATAAAAACCAATGAGTTTATATTAATAAAAAGCGACCATACGTAAAATGTAAAAAACATTACAACATTAGGTTTAATAATAAACTAATAGGGGTTAAACTCAACGATCCAGCTAATTTCCATTAATAGGCTCCACTGTTAAGACATTTTGGTTAACGTTGTACTGGAAAGAGTACGTGTTCCCAACCTCCATGTTATATTTGACGAACAATGCTGGCCAGCCTGTTGACAATTTAAATCTTCTGTTGCTATAATTACCCCTGACATACATAGTTATGCCATCTGGTGTTTGCCCTCCATACAACACGTTTATTTCGATTGTCTTCGTGAAACCTGATTCTTTAGCAAAATCTACAGGAATATTCAGCATCGGTAATAAATATATTATTATATCTGAAAATATGCTTATATTTCATTGTTAATTTGAAATAAATATATTTATCAATTTACCAATGTCGACTTATTGAAATGTGTCATCGTTTTTTCAAACTTAATTGCTTTGATGTTGTCCTCCTCATAAATGTGGTTGTCGAGATCTTCATCAGCGATTCCACACTTTTCTTTGTTATTTCTTATTTCCTGGTGGTCCTCCATCATTTCTTGCGATGCATCATGTTCTATCAATACCAAACATAACAGACAAGGATGTACATCAAAGTAAGAAACTACATTGAATTATTGCATAAATAATTGGAAATTACTCATGTAGTATGTACGGATAAGATAGGTATACCTTATTTAACCTCAGCACTTTCTCCATTATGGATATTTATATCTTTCTCATTATCAACGCATAGATCTTTTGTTGGTTGTTCCGCAATATACTTGAAGTTGTAGCCATATCCCGGCTTTTCGCACCCATCAACACCGTAGGCAATCACACGCATCGTTGATCCGTTAATAAGTGTAAAATGCAACATATCGTCTTGACATATGTTGTTTTCCATTACAAATTGTTTCCAACCAAGTTAAAATATACATCTCCACTATCCGCCATCTTCTCCACGTGAACATACCATGATTTACCGCTGCTCACTGTCACTGTCGTTGAACTTGCACCTAACGGCAATGATGAACCATACATCTTTGTCAAATTTCCTGGCACGATCTGCACCGACATATATGTATTTATAACAACATTATTATACATATTGTTTTTACTACTAACACATTGACGATTTGAGAACATTTACAGTATGCAATGTCAATGTATGGAAAAATATAACACGTGATCAAATTAATCATTAGTTTCAGTTAATACTACTTACGATTGTTTCGCGGTAATCTCGCATAAGTATGAATATAAAAAACGACGGTAGACAGAACGTGTTCTCCATTTTTTGTTTATGTTCTATCGAATACAACAATATTTATATACTTGCATATAGTAATATTCTTTATTTCTTTAATAATACATGTGTGTATATTTATAGTTATATAACAAATATGTGAAGATCACACAATATTTTCTTCCCAATATTCGCAATATGCTCACTTATTTACGTAGAATTGTGACCACATTTAATTACATGGCTATATTGCACATATATACATAAATACGTGTGTGTGTGTGTGTGTGTGTATATATATATATATATAAATGTTTAATGATGCAAAATCAATTTTAAGAAAATACCTTTTTCAGCAAATTCGTAGTACAAATTCAATTAAGCTACTAATAAGGAATAACAAAACATATAACTAATATAAAATAAATGTCGTTATTTGTTACCGTATAATTTTTTATATAGGATTATCTTCATATACGCTGAAAAACTTCCTTGCATAAAACATTATTTGTAACATTGGTCGTTTCGCTAGATTCCGAGTTGATCAAAATATTTATGATTTTACGACTCTTAACTCTCGATAGTGCTACATAGAGTTGTCCGTGACTGAAAAAAGGTCTGGGCAAGTATGATCCTAAATGAAAAAGAGTATGTCATTGACTTTTATAGATAGTCATTGCAAATGAAACAATTAGTGGAAAGTGACATCGCTGGAATTTAATAGGCAATGCGGAGTTGGACTGTACCAAAGTCATTCTACGAATGAACACCATATCGCCAACTTGTTTACCGGAGAGAATCCTACAGTTGAGAACGAATTTTCCCATATTAATAACCTGACGTCTGGTTCCATTGCACAATCCTCTAGCCTAATCAATATTTCTGATGAGCATAACGGGAACACCTTTTTTTCAGTGTCAACCTATGCGGTGGAATTCCGGAGCATGATATGATGTTGAGAATTTCTGTGGAATATATTTATGCGTTGACATCTGATAATAACTCCTTTTTGCACATACTATCGAAGCTGAAATAGACCTTCTGCTTTCCAGTTATCATCAACAAAAAATGATCATTCACGTAACCGACACTATCATTAGTCGGTGCAAGAATTTTCAAGCCTCGACACACTCAGGAGTGAACATATTGCTCACAAGATCTGGATAAACAAACTCTATAAGATCTAGAAAGGGATCTGCAGAGTCACAAATCAGCATGTCATCAGGAATCTCAATTGCCTCATCACCATCATTGACCTCGTCAGCATCGCCATTGCCGATTCTCAATATCCACGCCACAAACTCTCTTATTTCGTCGACATTGGTGGAAGGGGATAACGACTGAAGTCTCATGTTTTTGTTCAACTTCATAACCTTACATCGAAAGTCCCCTCCAAGAACTACAACCTTGCCTTTGAATGGCATATCTGAATCAAGTATCGATTTCATTGTCTTGTCAAGTACCTGCGCATCATCGGTGCTTCATCCCATATGATTAGCTTTGATCTAGACAACAATTCCGCCTGTGGACTTTGTTGTTCGATGCTGCATGTGGAGATCTCATGTACAATTATTGGCAGTCCAAATCTCGAATGCGCAGTTCTGCCACGGGAGTAAAAGCGAAGCAATGCCACTGAAAGCAACATTTATTACTATTTTGCCTCTTGAACGGATAGCAGCGGATAAAATTAATACTAATCAAATATTATCATTACCATTACCATTACCGCCGTTACCATTACCGTTACCGTTACCGTTATCGTTACCATTACCATTACAAATATTAACAACAATCTAATGATACTATTACTATTGGTAATACTAATGCTGCTGATAATCCTAGTATGCTAATGTCATTGCCAATGTTAATGTTAATCCTAATATGCTAATGTTAATCTTAATCCTAGTATGCTAATGCTAATAAACTAATGATAATCCTAATCTTAATGCTAATCATAACCCTAACACTAATGCTAATGCTAATTCTAACCCACATCATAATCCTAATATTAATCCTAATCATAATCATAATATAATCCTAATGATAATGCTAATCTTAGTTTTAATAATAATTCTAATCCTAATAATAATACTAATCATAATTATAATCCTAATAAAAATCGACATATGCTAATGCTAACGCTAATCAATTATAAATGTTGTGCAAAAAAATTCAATTAGAAATTATTTTTTTGAAAATTGACAAAAATTGACAAATGTGTAAAAAACACATTAATTAATATAATTTAAATAACGCAGCATATATTAGCACACACCTCAGTAATTTTTGACCTAATGTTTGGAACATATGTATTACTAACAAAAACCATAATTTATATGGTAAAAGTAGCGAATTATTCGATATAACGAATAAAAATGTAACACGTAGATAATAAATGTAAATGAGTTATCAAATATAGTAATGCTAATTAAAAAAATTGCAACCTAATATTAAGAAAATTAATAAATATATAGAACAAATATAAAAGACTAAAATACCCTGCCAAATATTGTTGGTAAAAAGATAATACAATTATAAAAGATCTACTTATAATTACACAATACAAATGAAGAACAATGTGACAACTACTTTATTAGAAAATTATAATTTAATCAATATTCATAACCTTGATTACATTTATTGTGTAGTCAAATACAAAAAAATATGTATTGCCAATCTCCATATTGTTGGATGAACAAAACGATTTGCAATCATATGTGTGGTAAACCTTAGTCGTCTTACGTTTTGTTGTTGTGCGTACTTTAATATTCTTCGATGTACGACCGTGAAATTCAATATCGATGTAGCTCTTGCCAGTCAACCCATGATTTTTAAAGAACGATTTGCGTAGATACTGCAACATATGCCAATGAAAAAATGTAAGTAATTAATTTACTAATAATTTAATAATACATGTTTAAAATAAGATATGATATAACTAAATATCAATATTACCATTTTCTGGAGATCATTATACGTAAATTTCTTTTCAAAACACATGAGCAAGGCATTACGATCTATTATAGTGTCATCAAAATAAAACTCATTTTTCTTCGAAAATGATTGATACATAGTTATGTTAAAAGACCAATCGCATTCACCACACCCCAAACGGAACCCAAATGCTGACGGTAATTCGATGGTAAACACGTATCGTGTATAAAGACACACTCACACAACCCACAACTAAAAAAAGATTTTTAAATCTTCCATTTCCACTATACCACATACAATACATGGCTCAACGCGCATTTCTACTTTGGTGGATTCTCTGCATGAAATACACATACATGGATCCAATATACGATCAAAATGGTTGTTACAAAGTACACATAATATGGATTGGACACCCATTTTTATCCATGAACGAATTTGGATTTGTGATTCTAGATTACAAACATCAAAATTAAGAGGAAAGATACGGATAATCAGTAAATAATTACGTGTAAAAAATGACAATTAAAAAACTAATAAAAAATATAAAAGAAAATTACGGCAGAAACATAATTGCATATAGCCAGGTGAAATACGCTTCTTGAGTATTGAAAATGCCATCGATTTGTGAAGATTATATAGTGTTGATTGACACCACAATTTTGGAAATAATTTAAACATTCAAATTTCGAATTTTAAAAAGAGCAGCAATATTGATACATATTTGGGAAATATACATATTTAGGAAATGTTTTTATCTCGTCTAATAATTGTAATTAATAATTTTTCCTTAATTAAATAAGTTTTCCTTAATTTCTTAGTATACACATATTGATATTAATTGCTTACGGTAATTTATGCCCAAATTTAGGTATTAAATTAGAATAATATACACAATTAATTACGGTATAATTTAATTGTATTAATTTAAAAATATTAATTCCATAATTACGAATAAATATCCACAATTTAAGATCGCTGCCGTAAATAATATGCATTAATTTCGATTTACTAAATAATGTTTGATTAATTCTGATTCCTGCAATTATATCCGATTTTGAAAGTGAAGTTATTTATGATATATGTAACGACACATGGGCACTGATTGGGATGCCTACATGGACGCCTACGTGGATGACAAATGTCGGAATTCTAGGCTATGAGGGTTTATTTTGATATATTATATAGATTTTTTCCACATTCCGTCCATACAATATATGTAGATCATATCCTTGCAATGTATACAAAAACAGAAGCCCACTTTGAAGCCGACATCGCCACATATGACACATACCTTGTTATCACTGGATCTATAAAAGTACCGAGTAAACAAACATAATTAATATCGGTGTTATTTTATTTTCCCATAAATTGGAATACAAAAACAATGTAACAAAATGTAAAACATACACATTATTCCCCAAAATACGAAGAAGGCAATTTAATGTGTTTTTCTATATCGGAATTTTTCATGTCTCCTTGTAGTACCACATCTTGCATTCCTTCATAAATTTCGGCAGATAAATCTTTCCGCAAACGAGCTGATTCGAACATCTAATAAAAAATAAAAATAACAATTAATTATCAAAGATAAAGGAAATTGGTAAATATTAAAGGGAAAACCATACAATTATTAAAAATTATTTTTAGGGTATAAACAATAATATATAAAAAAAATAGAAAATTAACTAAAATAATGAAAGAATAGAATTAGGGTATAATACTTTTTTTCTTGTCGTGTGCTTTCTTATATGAATGGGAAATAACGGATGTAGAGTGAGGTATTTATACTTATGTTTTATATAATAAAAGGTAAATAATAT